>KZ105264.1:0-117439 GCA_000504405.2 Mycosphaerella sp. Ston1 | reverse complement strand
AGCCTATATAGGCTAACGACAGTACGCTCCGAGGCCTCGTACGACTATTCGGAATTAACGATTAAACTGCTGACGGAACCGCTAGTATACGCAGCAGTTATTACAATCAACAACCGTCGTTTAATCGTTTAATGCGATTAAACGACACGAGGTATACGTAGCCGTAGTGCTTGATATGAGAAGGGTGTCGGTGTCAGCTTGTTGATGATGCACCAGAAGTGATGGTTGGGAAGTTCTGGAGGGCTAGAAGTAAGAGCTAGAAACTATGCGTGCCACGCACTGCGTGGTTGGTGTGAGTGCGGGAGGGCGGCTGCATCTGCAAGGCTGCCGCAAACGCGAAGTACACACGACCCACGTCTTCCCATAGTGCAATGCGATGCATATAATACACGCAGCACAACACCAATCGTCCCATCTCATCAAGTGCCAAGTGCGATTGCATCTCAGCTTCAAGTGAGATCTGTTACTACGCGTGCGGCCGTGACCATGCCAGGACGAAAGTCGAACGTGTCGACGACTTCGAATGGGCCAGAGGAGGTTCCCGAAGGTACTCCAGCTGCAGCAACAAAAGCCAGCAGAGAAAAGGAAGGCCTCAGCGTAGAGGACTTGTCGCTGCCCAAGTCCATGGTTGCTAGATTAGTAGGTGGATTTTGAGCCTCATTCTCCACGGCCATGCTGATCACGGATTGCTAGGCGAAAGGAGTTCTTCCGGCCAATACGCAAATACACAAGGATGCACTACTGGCACTACATAAGAGCGCCACAGTGTTTGTGAATTTCATTGCATCCAAGTAAGTTGCGTCCCGGACTCTACTGTCGTCGACATATATCACAAAGCATGCCGGCGAAGCTAACAGCTCCCAAGCTCGAATGATAATGCACAAGCTGCCGGAAAGAAGACAATAGCGCCGCAAGATGTAATGGCGGCCCTCAAAGATTCAGAATACGAGAGTTTTCTGCCACGCCTGGATGCCGAGCTGAAAAGTATGTATCCAAGCTGCAAGCACAGTATCTGCACGATGATGCACACCTTCAAAACCAAAAGATATGCTGACAGTACACAGAATACAACGAGATGCAATGTGACAAGCGTAACACATATCGGCGGAAAGTCAAGGCGGACAAAGATGCTGCTGCTGAGAAGGAACCTGGCGAAGGCGACATGTCAGAAGTCGCCAAAGATGGCGAAGCATCAGCATCAGCAGTGAATGGAAGTGCTGCCCCAAAACTTGCCAATGGAAATGACAATGAGGTTGATAGACCGACCAAGAAGCTAAAAGGCGAGAATGGTATAGCAGTACCGAACGCCGATGAGGAGATGGGTGATGATGACGATGACGACGATGATGAGCAAGATGCTAACGAGCAGGAAGAGGACGAAGGGGAGGATGGTGCGGAGGACGAGGATGTGGCGGACGAAGAAGACTCGCAAGACGACCAGATGGCGGATGCTTTGGAGGACCCAGAGGAAGACGCAAGCGGCATGCGAGATGAGGCGTTGGATGATCCTGACAGCGACTAGTAGAGCTTTTTCAAAAATTTGCGATCTCTCTACGATCTACCTTTTGTATTATAAAGATGCATAGCCAGGGGTTTTGAACGTATCGGGTGGCGCGTGCTGTGATGCTCGTGGCATATGCCAAGCTTCCATAGCTTTACGCACAGAACCAGTACCTCCTTAGCGAGGCTTGATATCAAGCAAAAGGACTCTCAAATCGTGCATACTCGCGGGGGCTGGCTTCCATCTCTTTCTCCCATTCACCGTTCGATGATACCACTCAGAGTAACTCCCCATCTCAGACTTCTGCCAGCCGGCTTAGAACACGTAGCGTCATATACTCTCTACCATTCTAATCAGCCAATCATCTCACTACAATCCTGTAGCCCGTAAGTTCGATCAGTTCGTACCACCGATAGGAAGCTTTACTGACGACATCAGTGCTGGCGCAATGGTAGCGCGCGAGACTTCTACAACCAAGCTGTATTTGCAGCTGCGATATTGTTATCTCGAGGCTGTGGGTTCGAGTCCCACGTAGGGTAGCCAAACTAATGTGTATAAGTCACACGATTTTTTCTCTTGGCACGCCAAGACCCTTTTTTTTGGTTTGTAGGAGCCTTTTTCGAGCGCCTCGAGACTGTTTTTTTGCATCTAATGTTTAGCAAGCCCTATATAGCTAACCCTTACTCTCGTCTTTACTATACTTACTCTTACTAGCGCCGGCCTAGTAGATAGTCTATAGGCATCTGCGTCGGTCTTCTCGCCTTACTATATAACTTTACGCGGTATGCTCGGTATTTTACGACCCTCCTATATCGAGATCCGCGGCCGACAGTCGGACGCGATGCTGCTATAGCAGTCGCTTATAGAGTCTTTATAAGCTATAGCGGTAGCTTATAGGATTGCGCAGGAATGCGGGCGGGTAGCGAAGAGGCTCTATTAGCGTAAAGGCGTCGAGTAGTTCCTAGACTTAGTCCTACGAACTCGCATCGTCGTAGGGCAGGGGTCCTCCCAGTCCGACACTATATTCTCCGGCGAGTAGACCCGTATTCAGCAACGCAGATAGGTTAGGGGTTTTCTCCTCGAGCGTGCTGCTGCTTCGATCGAGAACGCGTCGAAATATTGCACGCTGCACGTTATCCGGAGCAATATTATTAGTAGGTATAATAGCTATTTTTAAAGGCATCTGCGCGCTACTAACGTCCGGACTACTTAGATCCTAAATTATAAGGCGAGGTTCGCGAGTAGCGTCGAGTCGGCGGAAGTACCGAGGACGTATATTAGGCCTAGCGAAAGCTGCCTCTGCATGCTAGGTAAAGTACGAGATTAGTACGACTTCGACGTCCGGAGGCAGATAGTGCGCAGCTTTAGGCACTCGGAACTCCGTTAAGAAGTCGTAACTCTCCTTCGCGGACTACTAGTAGCGACAGAAGCCTAGGTTACCTATCGGATAACTCCTAGCGAGCACAATTAACAGGCCTAAATTCCTAGCAGAACTAATTAGTCCTATACGGCACTCCTTCTCCGAGATAAGATGCACTATACCTTCGCGCGCATACTGCTATAACATAAATAAAGAACTCCTTATACCGTTGCGAGGTAATTGAAGCAAATGCTCTCCGTCCCCCTACCGGTGCTTCTAGCTGCTCGACTTCTGCGCTATTATCCTATTCCTGCTCTGCCTTATTAGGGTGCTGATCTAGGGTGCTGTTAGTAGCTTCCAGGCTAGGAACTAGGGCCGCGAGTAGCAGGTGCCGCACCGGCCGATCTATCGGGGCTCTTAGTTCTGGATACTAGCGGATAATGCGCTCTATAGCCTAAATCTACTTACTATCCTCGTCGAGGGTAATTCGAAAGCGTTCGAAGTAGGGAAACAGACTATAATCGGCCTCCTTATCCTCTGTCTAATAGACTATGTCGGGCAGCTCCCGCTCGGGCAGGAAGAAGAACTAACGCTGCACTCCTCGCAGACCCTGCGATATATAAAATTGATGCTAGAAAAAGTCGAACCGATTAAAGGTAGAGAAGTAGTAGCGGCGTGCGGTGCCCTCTCCTCGCGCGATGCTTATACGTGTAAGCGGAGCGCCCTAGGCTCTTAGCGCGACGTCTAGCTTATACTACACAGTTACCTATCGCCGTCTACCTATAATAAATTTGAAGTCCGCTAAGCTGGGCTGTAGACCGAGTACGTCGATCTCTAGATTTGTGTTAGGGTCGTGCTTAACTATATCGTAGAGCTCTAATACAGCTTCGTACGCACTTGCCTAATCGGCGTTATCTGTTAGTCGTAGAAACTTCGTATCGGTCGTCGCAGCTAGGTGCCAATTAGTATACTCTACCCCGGTCTATAGATTTACGAACGTTAAGCTATCTCGAACATACTGTCGAATAGCTGCGATCGCCCGGGGTAGCATCTAGAGAGGAACCCGGTAGGGTGCTATTGCTTAATCAATCCCACTATACGCCGCTAGCGGGAATGTGCTTATGCCTACGATATACGCGCTTACTTCTCTGCGTCCTTCGGGTGTGTGCTATATACAGCCCTCTTGCAATACGGCCGCATCCTAGTAGTAGCTAGGAAAGAGATCGACGAACGTAGGGTCGGCGGCGTTAATGCTAATAAAGAAGGCAACTCGGCGGCGTTAGCGAACGCTAGTAATATAGATCTAAGTACCGGCTCGCATGCCAACTGTGCTCTTAGCCTCGAAGAGGAGTAACTAGCTAGGGTTAATATACCGACGCTTATATATCTTCTAATACCTGTCTGCGAAGCTGTCCGAAGTAGAGTATTCGGAGGTCAAGTCGACCGTACTATCCGCAAGCCCAAACTTAAAGGCACGGACAATAAACGGGGATGTCTTTAGTACGGAGAAGATATCGCCTTCGTACGTTGCGCTATAGTATTGCAAGATGCGCGCGCCGGCCGATCGTAACAGTTCGTATAGTATAATAGCGACGACGTTTGCAAGATATAGACGAAGTAAGTTAGAAGAAGTGCGGGGGGTAGAAGCCGGGTAGAACTAGAACTTCCCTGTATGAACTTGTCCTACGCGGAGAGGAAACTCGACCCCTCAAATCCAGCCTGTAGTCGAGAGTAATATTAAGGCTCGGAAAGCGCTGCGAGAGCGTGCGCGTAGCGACGACACCTAATATCCGCGCGCGCGCTACGAAGATCGATTAAGACGAGCTTAACTACTAAGCCAATTACTACGCTAACTACTAAGAGTCCGCCGCAGGCGATTGATTAAGTATTCCGTTCTTAATCGAATTATGTTGCGAACTGCGAGAGTTAAAATGCACGTCTGTTACGAACGTTAGCAGCAGTCCTTAGAGGAGATAGGTAGAACACAGAAACAGGAGGGAGTAGTATATATAGCTGCAGACAGACAGACAGCGACTATATAGCAAGCAAGTATGCGCTTACTTCTGCATATCTACTAGCTACTAGCGCCGCAGCGCTTCTTAATAATAGGCTAGTAGTCGGCGCTAGTGCTCTCGCGCTTGCGCTTGCCCTAAACTATAGCGGACAGCGCCGTAATAGACTTCTCTCGAGTCTCCGGCTCCCCTACCTCCTCCTATACGAGCACCTCCTCCTTAACGAGCACCTCCTCCTATACGAGCACCTCCTCCTATACGAGCACCTCCTCCTTAACGAGCACCTTTTGCTTAGCTAGACTAGTCTAGTAGGCAGCACTTAGTTAGCGAAGGAGCTCCTCCTCTACTTCGTCCTAGTCGATAAACTCGGCACGCTTTGTTACGCGTCGGATGCGCTTAGGTCCCGACGGGGTAGTAGGACAGGTGAACTCGATATCGAGGTCGTCTTACGTGTCCCTATAACTGTTATACGAACTTGTGTTACTACTATAAGGGTCGAGGCTAGCAAGTTTATCGTCGTCTTCGTCTCCGAGGTAATCGCTACCCGAGTCGTTATTATTCGATTCGATGTCGTCGTATTCGTCGCTGCCGGCATATTCACCGTCGGAGATAGCCTTAGACAAGCTCTCGGCGTTATCTATAAACTCGTTGTCCTCTTAAGCGGAGGCCTAGGGCGCGATAGGGGCGTTGAGCTACTTAAGGACCCTATCTATCTCGTCCGTTACTTCGACTTCGGGGGAGGAGGCGCAGGCGTTAAGCTAGTTATCGATATAATCTATAATCTCGTCTTTAGTCTTAGGGTCGATCGGGTTATTGTTACTACGTATAGTAGCTGCAGTCGGCTTCTAGTCGGCTGAAGCAATAGAGTGTATAGCAGATTCGGATATTATTAGGTTTGAATGCGATAAGGTATAGGGAAGATACAGGTCTGGACATCGTACTATCGCGCACAGCGCCGGTAATTATATGCTGCTAATCGTGCTAGAGCCTTAAAACGTAAAGAAACTGCGGCCTATACTACGAGACAGCTCTGTCTAAGACATATGCCTACTAGACAATAGTAAGACAGATTGCTATAGACAAGCGCCGTCGGCTCCGACACTACTAGTTAACTTACATCGTCGCCGTCTTACAGATAATCTAACCGGGGCAAGGTAGTTGTATTAACACGTATCCTCGGGAGCAGCCGTACTCTCGTCCTAGAGTATCTCTTTATAATATAATAATAGCCCGATATCGAGAGACATTTAAGAAGAGAGATTAATAGTATCGTAGAATCGTAGAGAGTATACTAGCCCGTCTATACGCTATATTAGACAATAAAGGGCAGGAAACACAGTATTGCAATCGTAAATCTATATAGTTTCTTAGGATATGTTCTCGCAACTGCCTCTCCTATCGGGCTGTTCTTGCGTGCCTTGCTCTGCCTAGACAAGCTCGATCGCGGCACGTTCCCTAGAGCCTATCCCCGCCTATCTATATTGCCCCTCTTTACTCGGAATCGTCGTTAGACTCTCCTCCGCTCTCTCGGATCGCGTTCTTCTTAATTATACGAATAGTATCCTCTAAGTTCTTAATATATGCCTTCTTAGCACCCTTGCTTGTAGCGGATATAGCCGTACTATAGCTAAGCTCGATGTTGCGCATAATTATGCGGTAATAGAAGTCGTCCTAGGCGGGAGAGGAACGGGACTAGTCGGTACCCTTCTTGTTTCGTAGACGACGTAGTACGGCTTTAGGGTCCTTGCGCCGAGTGCCCTCGTCTCGGCTATCCTTCGCCTCTGGTCCCTCCGTAGTGCGATCGGCTTTCTTATAGCGGCTGCGGTATAGCTCCTCGTTAGTAGAGCTATCGAAGTCGTAGCGTTCGAAGAACCGAGCCTTGCGAGTATCCTTAGTGCGACTACTGCTGCCTAGCACCTGCGCATCGGATTCGTTATCGGATTCGTATCGACGACTCCTGCTTCTACGCTACTCCTCTCTCTTGTCGCGGCTAGAAGATCGCTGCTCGGTAGCGTCGTAAACGTTAACAAGCTTGCGACCTCTATATCCGGTAATACCGACAAAGTTATCCCCGACGGACTCGTAGGCAGATAATGCTTCTTTATCTATCTCTATGCGATTAACGCTGTCGCACAAGTTATCCTCCTCCTCCTTTAGCAACGGGGTCTTGTATCCGCGGTCGTAGCGGAACTTCTCGATATTCTTGTCGAACAGCGCTACTAGGACAGACAAGGTAGCTCCGGCCGGGTATAGTACTTTGTATATAGTTAGGATTATCTTGAATATAGCAACTCTCTTTAGTCGGTTATTAGGATTAAGGTAGTCGTCCGGGAAGCTATTCGTCGCGAACAGCTTCTTGCAGAACAGCTGCTATACGAGAATCTAAAGATCGTACCTTACGGCACTACTTAGGTATAGAATCTTGTGCGCGTCCAAGATGTTATATAATACCTTAATAGGAATAGTCTCGCGATTATAGTCAAAGGCCCCGTATAGCTCTACGTACTACTTAGCGGTAACTATGTTATACTATAGCGTCCCCTATAACAGAACAGAGAGGTAATATATGTCTAAGTAATAGGATCCTCGTCGCGAATGCTAGCTTTTAAAGGTGCGCTTGTATCGGCGGGCTTAGGGAGGTATGCTTGCGTCGGCTCGTAGCGAAGTGCTGCTTAGCTCACTTCTAGGGCGTATAGCTATAACGACAATTATAGTATATTAGGGCAGGAAACGTAGGTACTTATCTTCAGACTCTTAAATTAACGCCGATAAACGGTGTTCGACCTGTCTTAGACACTCGAACCGATGCTAGCTAATTTATGCCTAGACTCTGTAATGTCTCTATAGACTAGCGTTCAGACCTGGCCTAATATATACTAGCCCTATATTGCGACTAAGTCTATAGGCGCAGGCGTTCTAATATCGCCTTAGATACTAAGACGACGACTGCACTAGAGACATACCGTTAGCCGTCTCGAGTGTATATGCGACCGTCTCGCGGGAAAGAAATAAAGGCTTATTCCGAGGAGGCTAAGGTTAGACTGCAGACTTGGAAAGGTTCGACACGCGATTTTTATTACTACTTTATATAGCGTTTCTGTATATACGGCAGCTATAGTCCGCTAGAGCATAAGTATAGACGAAGCTATCCTTAAGTTACGAGCTTTCTGCTACGCCGATAGCGAGCAGTAGCAGCACGTCCGAAGCTAGACTAAGGAAGCGCGAGCCGTCGAGGGCCGGAACGGCCTTGCTTCTTACCGCCCTCGCCCTGTCGTAGTCCTACGTCCTGCGCGCGATCAGCGAAGCCGCAAAGTATAGGATAGAGGTGCCTAATATAACTGCTAAGCATGCGCAAGAATTAGTAATATTCGCATTAATGCTCGCGCGCTAGAAGCCCTCGCATTAATACATGAATCAGAATTCAGGGCTATCGTAGCGAGCTATAACGATCTGCTTACCGGACACTATAACCTAGCCTGCGGGGTCGGCGAGGCAGTAGCAGCCCTACGTTAGCTCGAACAGAAGCCTCCTATTATAATGCCGACTTCGCTTCGGGATAGGCTAGAAGAAGTAAGAACTCTGTGTCGTAATCTGATATATAAGTCTTATAAGATCTACGAGGACTAAGACCGGCACGTCGCAGCCGGGGAGGAGTTGTCCTACAAGATACTAGATACAATTACTGTTCTAGGCGATCGACAGGATCGTCTCGAGGTCGTGCAACGAGACAGGATCGATATCGCGTTGCAGTAGCTACTTTAATATATTACGAGGTTAACAGACGCGCAAACCGCGTCTAGGCAAGCCCTAGATATACTAGATACCGGCAACTCTTAGCACTTCTCGACCCGATCCGAGCCGCCTGTACGCAAGCGGGCGATAGCTCTTTGGCCCGCTACTAACGTCGACGAGGACGAAGAGCCTATAGGTAGCTACTATAGCTACATGTCGTCTAGCTACGATGCAGGGCCGTCGTCGTTCCGGCCTGCTCCTATTACCGAAGAGGACGAAGAGCCTATAGATAGTCTTGTGTCGCCTAGCAGCCGTGCAGGGCCGCCGTCGTTCTAGCCCGCTACTATTACTAAAGAGGACGAAGAGCCTGTAGATACCCTTGTGTCGCCTAGTAGACGGGTAGGGCTATCGTTATCCCGGCCCGCTACTGTTACCGAAGGGGACGATAAGCCTGTCGATAGCTATATGCCGTACGGCAGACATGCAGAGCCGCCTATGCGTATGCAGGATACCGCTTATCGGCCTTCTTCTACTACTAGAAAAAGTTCTAGCAGCTATCTGCGAAGCCTCTCCGCGACGGGCCGTACGGTTCTTAGAAGCAGAGCACGCCTAGATCTGCGACTAGCAGAAGAACGTGCCTATAGCAAGGGCAAATCGTCGGTAGGCCCGAAGGCGAATATACGAAGCCTAGTAGTAGTAAGACGTCTACAGTACGTGCAGGAAGGTATAAGCGACGATAAACAGACAGTGCAGGCGGTTACCGGTTAAGGCAAGCTGTCGCCTTAGGAGTTCCCGGCGCTTGTGCTATAGCGCTGTTAGAGCAGCCCGACTATAGTCTACCTATCGCTAGGTCCGGAGGGACTAGCAGCATATAAGGGAAACGGCGATAACACGACTAGTATAGAGGCGGAGGCTCGTAGGTACAGCCGCTAACGCTCTGTAGTAAAAATGGCTCGGGCAGCTAGGGAGGCCTAATTAGCAGGTCAGGAAATGCCTAGTAGTTAGTAGGCAGCTAGGCCGTTCGTAGTATCTTGCGTGCGCGCCTCGTATGCTATCCTCTAATCTATATAGTCTTATCCCTCGATTTTGCAAGTCGTAGTCCGAAGTCGAGTTAAATCCCTCGCTACTATACTAGCAGTAGTATTGAAAGCCTACGATAGACAAGCGCAAAATAATGTACGTTGCCGGGCCCTACCGTACCGACCCCGCCGAGGATAGGGAGGCCTACATTACGCACCTATCTATACAGTTAACGGGGCTATAACAAGAAGTCGCTGTCTCCCGTGCATAACTCTAGCACCTTGCTACTATTATAGCGGAGAACGCTAGACTGGCCAAACAGGTCGACGACCTTACGAACATTATCGCTAGCGCACAGGAGACGCGTAATCGGCGCAACCACTACGACCGACTAGATACGTTATCCGTCTAGGTCTCGGAGCTTACGGCTGCCCTCGACACTATAGCAGCGGAATTAGGTCGAGATCGCGAGGGCCGCGAAGCTACTCGCGCGAGTATAGACATCCGAATAGCTAAGGAGCGCGACTTAATTAAGAAGATTCTACAGGTTATAGTAGAAGAGCTTAGGAAGAATAACTTGACGGGAGAGCTAGCGTCGCTCCGCGAAGCGATCGAGACAAGGGTCGATAATAGTCCTCGCCTAGACAGGCGAGTAGAGGACCTTCTCTAGCTTATAGTAGATGCTGTAGTGTCTGCATTAGATGCTATCCGAACGGAGAGCGAAGAGCGAGAGAGACTAGTATTAGTAGCGACCGCGCTGAAGAGTGCGCTACAGAGCATTAATTATAGCTAGTCCGCGGAAGATTATAATTATCCCTAAGGTCGACGCAGTACCCTGTAACTCTATAATTGTAGTAGAGACGAAGTGCTCTGACCGCGTCTTTCCGCTTTCTATAGAGCTTCGATAGGATTACTATCGTAATGCCTTATCTAATTAGGAGTTCGCCCGGATAGGCCTAATGCAGGACTGCTAGCTACTCCTTCTATCCTATAGTAGACGTCCGGATGTTCGCTTAGTATCGATACGCGCAATCGAAGCCTTAGCCTATACTAGCTGTCTTAGACTTCGGGCGCCCTGCTTCTAGTCTACCGTCTAGAGCATAGGGCATTTAATCTATATAAGCTCGACAATCGGGACGTCTACGGACAGGCAATATTTACGTTTGCCCTCTGCGAACTATATATATATAAGCCCTATACTATACTGAACGGCCGCAGACTACAACCTGAGCGCCGTATAGCCGAGTGCCCGTGCGTAACTATATATAATTGTCGCGCGCGCGTATTGCGACTACTAGACAAGGGGCCTATTCCTTTCCCGCTATATCTACTACAGCCCTGCGCTCCTAATAAGCTGCAAAACATCTATTCTAATTAGTATATTAGGATATGTATACAAATATTAAAACAAGCTCTATTACTCCTCGGACATATTAACGAGCTAGGCGCCTCTACTCCGTCTACTTACGCCGGATATGCTAGACCTGTGCTATATCGCTCGCTATAGTAGTGCTTAGTCGGGGGGAGCAGGATATCCCTAGGAGACAGATAAGAGGTGCAGAGATAGGTCTATATTTCCTTGCTAATGTCCTGTCTCTGTTTATTTAAGACACGATGTAAGACACCGCAGCCTTCTGCTCCGAGGTCTACCTCTGTCGTCCGAGAAAAGCGACCTCAGAAACTACTATGCCTTCTCGATCTAAGACGATCTACGTAACCCTACTAGCCTCGTCTGGAGCCTTATATACCCGAAATGCGATCGCCGCTGCCTTCGTTACTATTTAGCTATATGCTATATGCCTGCGTTTACTAAGATAGACTTACTCTCTCTGCCTACTGCTGCCGCATTAGCTCGACGCTATCGACGACGCTGTTAACTGCCGAGCTAAGGGATGCTAGGTTATGCTAATAGTTAGTATAGGCATTATAGTAATCGCGCTCGGGGTGCAGGGCAATAGACCGATTAATTTGGGCCAAGCGCACCCGAGCAGCCTTTAGCTGCTCCTTGCAAGCGAGGAGCCTAGCCTCTTCCTTCTTAATCCGCCTTATAATGTCCCTTAGCGCTTTGCCTTCGGCGCTGCGGGCCTCCGTAGCGATTTCGCGAACACGTATGCTTGCTTCCTCGATAGGTTCGATTGTAGGATGCGCGGTAGCGAGCGTAGAGTAGTCGTTAGTTTCTTGTTCGTTCGTATACTTAGGAAGACTATCGGCAGAAGAGCTAGGTATTCTAACGTTAGTCCTCGTTAGTATAATAGTACTAAGAAGAATAAGATGCTTAATAGAGGAGATTAGAGTGCAGCAACCAGTTATGAGACATACGTCCTAAAGCCCCCTACCCGAGCTATATATATATACAAAGTAGCGAAACCTTATACTATAGCGGATCTCTATATCTCACTCTAAAGCTGCTCTATTACCCGGTGTTTACGTACTGAACCTACGCTATTCGAGCTCTGCACCTCGCCCGTACTCCCGTATTAGCGTAAAGCTGCCCTCTAGCGTCGATCGAGCTCCGCAGACAGACCGCGCCCGGCATTGCGTATGCCTCTATAACTAGTGCTAGTTAGCGCGACATGTCCGCCCCGTACCTAGCGTGCAGTACTTACCTGTTGTTCGGAGCGTCTTAGATAGCATCGTTCTAGGCTATCCTATTTGTATCTCCCGGTTCGCACTTGCGACTCCTACGAGCGAGGGCATGCTAATACTCCCGGGAAGACTAGCTTATAGTTAATATTAGCTAGTAGAAGCTCAAGAAACGGTGCTGCTGTCGCAGGCTGCGTCTATATCTAAGCATGCCCCCTAGCAGGACGCGGGTAGTCGTCGTATAGGTAGATAGCTAAGCTAGCAGGTATAGTCCTACAGCATCGAGGACTGTGCCCTAGAAGGTAACCGGGTTACCCTCCTAGAAAGCATAATACAGTGTCGCGCCTTGCACGGCTAGGGTACTAGTATTAGCGAGGATAGTCGTCCCGACGTAAAATATATTGAAGGCTTTAAGCTTGTCGGCTACGACTACATCCTTGCCGCCTTAATAGATAAAGACCTCTAGTATATTAGCATCCTCCGCTAGCTAGAAATCGTCGCTAGCAAGGGTTATAGCTTTAGTAGCATCTACTAGTGCAGCAGAGGTGTCGTTTCTATAGCCGTAGCCCTAAGGCTCGTCGGCCTTATAGCGGACCCGACGGTTTACCTAATCCTCGGCATTACTGCGCCGATTACGAGGAGTCTGTAGTATATAGAACACCTCGGTCGCAGTAGAGGGAGCCTCCGGCACTACGTCTGCACGATTCAAGTATAGCTATAGGCGCTGCTTTAGCGCCTGCTTCGTCGTTGTCTTGTTTCCTAGTCGAGCGAGCGGCTTAGAGATCCGAATAGTACTCTACTTAAGGCCCGCGTTGTACGGACAGCTAAAGCGGATATCGTCCTCTCCTAGGTACGTATATAATAGGTAGCCTGCTAGACGGCATACTCTAACCTCGAATATCTCGGTCTGCTTACTATAGCTCTAGTCTAGGTGCTAATCGATAGCGTCTATAGTCGGCGGGGGGCGATAGACGTCGGAGATAGAGTTGTAATAGCGATATACTAAGAGATAGGATCGAAGCTCGGAAGAGCGTGTCGCGTTTATTGCGGGCGGTAAGGACTATATAGTAGCGGAGAACCGTGCTTCGCGGCAAGCTGTAGTAGCGAAGTTAACCTGTTTTCTTCTACTAGATCGAGAGCTAGCCGCAACGCTACGAATGCTCTATCTTGGAAGCAACTATAGACAACAATCTCAGCCTCTGCTAACTCGTCGTCTCGCTGTTCGTCGCAGGCGAGATTAGTTTAGTATGCGGCGCCTGCGTCCTCTACTCTATTAGTGTCTTTTAACGATGCCGATTCGTTACGGCTATTATCGGCGCTATCTAGGAACTTACGAGGTACCTTACGAAGCGAGTCGTTGTAGTCGCTACGTAGATATAGGAGCATCTATAGCTGTGTAGAGCGATCGGAGTAGCCGTAGGCGCCGCAGTTAGCGCTGCTATCGGGAGGCCCTAGCCCGATACTAAGCGGACTATTCTATAGCGACCCCGGGCGGTCGTGCACAGCGCGTGCGTAAATAATACCGCCGGTCCGTTTATCGACCTTGTCTAGAGCATCTCTAACGACTTCAAGGTTTTTACCTCCCTAACCTAATTCCTGCCCGAATTCGCCTCTATAGTCTACGTATTCCGCGACGGCGCTACCGCCTATCTTAGCGCGACTCAGATTTTGCTGCCGTTGTCGTGCGAAGTAAAGTACTCGTAGTTGCACGGCTACCTCGACGAAGAGCTACGCGGTAAAGAGGTAGCGCGGACACTCGACGACAGCTTCGCAGAGCTAGCTAAGCGCAGTATCGAGTGCGAGGCCGTATACAACGTAACAATCGGACTAGGTAGCTCGGGGGAGAGGCTTCTTCGAGCGGCAGCGGAACTAGTAGTCGAGGCGGCAAAAGAGCTAGCTTGCCGCGAGCACAAGAATACCGAGTCGTGCTACCGCGAGGTATAGGCAGGGTTTTAGCGCACTTCAGATCTGCTTAGTCTGAACGCTAGCCTGCACTATAGAAGTAACGATCTAGACGTCTTGCTTAAGGGGGTAGGCGGCTCTTAAGGCAAGCTATATATGTCGAAGGATATTACGGCTCTCGCGGAGGTATAGAGGATTCTTCGAGAGGAGCAATGCACAACAGTAACGGCAAGGACCGAGTGCGACTAGGCTTATGCCGCTCTGCGGGACACCCTCGAGGCGTAGGTAATTTGGATTAAATAAAACTCGAGACTATAGACCTAGGAGTCGAGATAATAAGGAGAACTATAGGTTGCGGCGGCCTTAAGCTTCTATAAGGGTAAATCTAACGTAAGCTGAACTTCTGCTCCGTATATATTACACTGTGCTACTTAGCCTCCTCTACTTCACGTATAATATCCGCGCTCTTCTTAATACTCTACGGGCCCTGTGTCCGCGGCTTCTTCCTCTCTACAGCGGGGTATACGCTCGCATCCAACTCGATCGAAGGCTCAAATGCCTAGATAATGCACTCCTTAACTACTATGCCGACTAGCACGTAGATTCCCGACATAAGCACCGCGCTTATAATCAACTCGAGCTATCCGTACTCGAAATAGAGAAGTCCCGTAAGCTTAACGCATAGGACGTAATACTAGCGAAGGGTGTTGCTAAGCACGAAGTAGGCGAGCCTAGCGGCTAGGCTTATTAGGGGCCGTATAAAGCGATTGAAGTATAAGCTAGCTCTAACGATAGACTCTTAGTCGCTGCTTCGGTTAGCAAACGGTCTCTAGGGCGACGCGAGGTAAAGCACCTATAGTCGACCCTTCTCTTGCTATCGATTATTGCTAATAAAGTAGACTATTTCTTGCGCAGAGGATATGCGTAGCGACCGTGCGTTCGAACTTGTCGTTACATTCGATATTTCTTACTTATTAAGGTACTGTCTCCCGCTCCTAGATCGAGAATTAATCCAAGACGCTACGGTTCGGGCCGACGGGCGTCCCTCTCCCGCATCCCGCATCCTTCCCTCGGGGATTCCCCTCGGGCTCGAGAGCTTAGGTTAATAACACAGACAGTTGCACGTTGGGTTTATAAGCTCTCGAGCCCTCGTATTGCTTATCCTGCCCTCAGACCTGCACCTCCTAATGCGACTATCCGTAATAGTGTATACTACTTCTCCCCCTTACCGGTGCGGCCAAAGATTCGCGCGGGTATAGAGACGCTTTGCGAAGGCTAGCTAGGCACATCGTTTAGCGAACTACAACTGCGCTTACCTTAACTAGTACTCTTACATCTCTCCTGAACCTTTGTATATTCGTAGAACGATTGCGGCAGACGCCTCGTCGTCTAACGGCTGCAGTCCGCTAGATAACGAGCTTCTGTTACAACCGCTATATTACAAGTGTCCTCTATATACTCTGTTATTTGCCTCCGTCTTCTTCTAATAGCGGCGCTCCGTAGATAAAGCGGCTAACCTAGTTAATTAGCCTACGTGTCCTGCGGTTAAGGACAGGTCTTTCAGATATTAGAGCTAAGACGCGCTCTGCATCGAGATCGACTATCGTGCTCGATACGCGGTAAGCAACGCTATGCGCGGAGAGATGCTCTTATATATGCAAGCAGTCCGACGGCGAAAGCGTAACTATTGCGTAGGTATATATAGAGGGATGCTATACATTTTCGGCCGAATAAATAATAAATCGGCGGCGCTAGACGGTTTTCGTTACTACGATTAAGCGGTTATAGTAGCGAGTCTGTGTTCGCAGGGTTGTCGTACGTTGCATAATTTATAGGGTATAACTTAAGCGCTGCTTAAGGGCCTTAAGGAATCTTTGAGGACACTACAGGTAGCCTAATAGTGTCCTTATAGTAATATCTAGTTACCTAGTATTAATGCTAGCCCTTAGGCAGGGTAACTATATAGTATCGCCTCCTTATATCGTGTCTGCACGGAAGCGCTCGTCGTATATAGCAATACTAAAGACAAGCTCGCGTAAGATATGCACGGAGCCTCCGACTCGAACCCGTGTCTTATACTATCGTGAGATCTAGTAAGGCAAGACAGGTTAGAAGAAAGATAGGGTACGAGTCTTGTAACTAGAGACAAATATCAGATATAGTAAGACTAGCTATAGTATAGGGAATTCACCGCAGTCGCTACTACGGATTCTACACAGTTATAGCCTTTTAGTATTTTCCAGATTCGTAGATCCCTATACCTTAGCTTAAAGGCCTCTCGTATAGCATTATTAGGTAAAGCGAGCGCTCCTAGAGTACTAGTTACGAGTTCGCCTCGGAAGCGTAGCTTCGAACGTAAACTATAAGATAGAGAATTAGCCAGACGGCAAGTAAGTTGTTAGTAGCCTATTAGCATCGGGGTCAGCTCTCTAGAAAGGCCCTAGCTTCGCCGTCTATCTAGGAGACGGAATCCTAGGATCTAGAGTTCGTATACCGGCTTAGCTGCGACGAACGTGCGGAAGTGAATACTGAGATTAATAACAGTTACTCGTCCGAGGCTATATTACCGCTGTTCGTCTAGCAAGCTTCGGAGACCTCCGGCAATAGACAGCACGTACTCGGAGTAGTGTCTATAGCTACGCTTTCGAAAATGCTAGTCCGGTAGCCTAGTACAGATCGAGCCTTGAAGGCCGAATTAGTAGACCTGGATCTCGATAGGCTATAAGAGTAATTAGTTAAGCGTAGCAGAAGCCCGGGTAGCGTCGAGCGTAAGCATAGAGGATTACTACAAGATGCAACTACGAGCACGCGTCTAGTAGCTAGGAAGCGCAGGTTGCCGTAGCTTATAAGTAATGCTTAGAATACCTACGATGCATAACGCGTAAATCCGGCCGCTACTCAGGCAAAGTGCCTCGAGCGGGAGTTATCTGTAGTGCAACCGGCCGAGAGCTGTCCTCCGGAACAGCCGAGCTACTACGTGCTATCCAAGCAAGCGTCGCTAAAGCCTACCGTAGTCGCCGAGCTAGTAGTAACGCATGCAGTATCCGAGCGTGCCCTCGGAACGAACGTAGCAGATTCAGAGACCGAGTCTAAACCCGATAAGACGCCCGATCCTAAGGTCGACTAGGAGCCTCTCCGAGCTAGAGCATACGCGTTATCCCTGTCTAGTTAGCTGCTTCTATCGTCTTTCGTTAGGACTGCTCGGAACCTCGACGGTCCGTTATTACGATAGCGCGAAGGGGAGCTACGCGCTAACTTAGGGGGTAATCTCGATACTAAGTCGTAGCTAGTATAGCAACAGGAGAGGCTGCCTGCTTCTCCTCGGTCTACCTTCTCGCCCCCGTTAGCAGGCGCAATGCGTAATCTAGGAGCCCCTCCTAGAGTCGCTCTATAGAACATTCCTCCGTAGAGGAGAAGGACCCGACCGGCAGAGGAAGACTAGGGCACGTTTCGGCGCAAGAGGAGGCAAGACGATTCGTACTCCCCTGGCGCGACGCCGAGCAAGCGCTTAAGGACAGGACGTAATAGGTACGCGTAGCTATAGGATAAATTCGAATCGAAGCAAGGGAGCGTAAACCAAACTCTTGCCGCCTAGTATTAACTCGGTAAGGATAAAGAGGCCTAGAAGGCGACGAAGAAGCATACAGATGCGCACTTCAAGTTAAACAAGAAGGCTATCGGCGAGAAATTAGAGAGGGAACAGGCAGAATTGGCAGATTTGGCCGAGGCCCGCCGGGCCGGTCGGATTAAGCACGAGCCAGTATAGTAAAAGAGGCACACTACGATATATATATACCTACCTCTCTTTATAGCTTGATCTTAATCGACGTAGACCGCAGTAAGACTACAATAACTACACTTTCTGCAGACTTAGGGAACAATGTACTATAGTACTATATTTCCCTAAAGTTACCTTCGAATATAATGCGCTTTAAGTAACAACGGAACAGGCTACCGCTAAAGCACGCAGAATAGGATCAGGCGAGCAAAACCCGCAGCTAAGTCGTTATACTGCTCGAACAGCTTATACTCTAACGGTTATCCTACGAGCTATCGATACTGCTATACCGCGCTTGCTTGTCTTATGCGGTATGCGCCCTGCCTCTCTACGGATGTCTTAGTCGAAGACGCGCGCACGCTTCACTTGTTGTCTTAGCGCGAATATCTCGCCGCAAGGCTACAGGCTTAGAGTAACTATCGGCAGCTAGTATAAGTAATAGCAAGTCCGCTGCTCCTCGACCGCTAGACTTCTAAACGCACAAGCCTAATTAGGACACCTCCTACGTACGACGACGATCTGAACTACAACAAGACTACGTAAGAACTCAACCCTAGCATTGTCCGACTATATAGTAACCTTCTTTTAGCAGCCTCTAGACTAGCGGCGGAAGATGTCCCTCCCTGCTGCCGCCGGCGAGGTATAGACTGCCACTCCTTAGCCTTTGCAGCCGGTTACTAGTAAGAACGATACTAGGCTTAAACTCTCGACCGGCATTATAGAGCTCGACTTGTGTCTCTCTACGCTAGCCTAAGCCCCTTCGAACAAGCGCAAATATAATAATAGCGAGGACGAAGAATCTCTAGCCGGCAAAGTCGCTCGCCGTTATAATAGACTAGCCTCGCGCAGCGATTTTCTAGCTAAGTAGGCTAATATCCCTTACCGCAGCTCGCTAGCTCAATTCCGTCTAACGCTTAGCAGTGCTAGTGTCGCTCGCTCGTCCGAGCGTCGCCGTACTAGCTGTCTAGCTCTACTTGAAGGCTATATCGAGGTAGCTAACGCGGAATCTCTTCAGACTAGCGCTGTAATATTTAACTAGCAAGAACTACTCGTTCCCGAGCAAGTAAACTTTAACGGCCTATTCCGACTCCTCGATCTGAAGACTTCTAATTACGATACTAAGCTAATTAAGCGTATTCTTACCTTCGCCTTCCGACCGGAGAAAGAGGCTGAACGTCTAATCGTTATTGCCCCGACCGCCGCGATTAAGAGAGAGGACAGGGCTAATGCGGCTCTCTTCGGCATCCCGGACAATATTGCTAAATCGTCTTCTGCCTTTTAAATAGTAGCATTGCTATAGTACCTACAGTTGCACGTGTTCTAGTTCCCGAGTCGCGCTACTCTAGACTAGTAGGCGAAGTCCTTTACCTCGCACGAACGTAAGTCGATTAAAGCTATTATTATTAGCGCTAAGATTAAGGACTCGATTAAGGCGCACGCGGCCTTAGGAATGCTTATTAAGCTTAGCGGTATATATAGGGCGGCCGACATTCGGGTTAGCTTTGTTTAGGACGGCAAGACGATCGTAACCGGATACCTAATTTACTACTTTCAAGACATCGAAGATAATAGTTCAGAGTCCGAGAATAATATAGACGGCATTACGGACGTTACTTAACTCGACTACTGCGAGACTATAGAGGGCGAGCTAACGATGCCGGACACCCCGGTAGGCACTAGCACGTCTAGCGATAGCAATACCGCTACCGAGATACGCGATACCGACGACATCGCAGACCCTACTAGTTAGTTAGCTATGCCGAGCACTCGGGTGAACACCGGCACGTCTAGCGACGACAGTGCCGCCGTCGAGGTGCGCGATATCCTAGAGGACGGTACTAGTCCTTAGCCTATAGAGCTTAACCAAATCTAGGCCCGCGTTCGCCGAGCGTATATATAAGCAGCACGCTTGCTCTTATAACAGCACGACAGTAGAGCGAGGCAGATAAGGGGTTCCGCGCATTATAGCCTTAATTAGCAGCGACATACGGAAGAAGGCGCCCCCGAATAATTCGTAAGAAGGGCTACTATAGAACAATTCGGCGCGGTGTTCCTTGCAGGGTATAGCTATATAGGATCGACTTTAGCAGTATGTTTTAGGTATAATATTGCAGAACAGAAATGAAGGCTTAGTATCTGTTTCGAGCGACAGGTCCGTTCCCCTTTGCCGCTGTCCCTGCTTTATCTATCTAGCACTATATAAGCTATCGATCTATGCGTATATATAATAAATGGAGACCGTCCTAGACCTAGATGCTAGCGGTCTATAGCCCTGCTTAGTTACAAAGGTTCTAAGTCCTCTTATCGATAGTTTTATAACTCGTTTAGCTAGGTCGGACAAGCTAAGGCAGTCGAGTAGTACGTAAGCCCGACCTGTATTATATAGGCACGTCGCGAGACAGCGTCCAGTATAGTTACAAGCGCCTGCTATAACTTCGCCTAGAGCACTAACTGCCCGGTGCCGGGGACATATAGCTATCTGCTTGTCGTATGCAGGCGGTCTCTTACGAGTCCAGTCGGTCTTGTAGGTAGAGGTCTCGTCCTATCTTGCATAATATCGGTAGATAGACATCGTAAGCGCAAGAACTAGTCTCCCTTCGATGCTATAGTGCTGTCTTACGCATATTATAGTATTATATATTTTATAAGAGTTAGTAGGGTCTGACAAAGAGGAGTCGGCGGTCTTGCGTCTAACCTGCTTACGGTCCTGCTCGCGTAGGTATATAGTTATACCGTGTCTCCTTTCTAGCAGCACTACAAATCGATCCTTCCTTGCGTTTCCCGAATGTCTATAGCACTCCCCTTTCTAGCAGCTACGCTTGCAGTCCCTATAGTCTCTTTGGAGGTATACTAACTTCCTTCGCCTTCCTCTGACCCTGCGGCAGCCGCATATCGACCGTCTACTATCCCTTCGGAGACTAATAGTCTAAAACGATCTACAGCGTTCGCGTTTCTCGTACCTACGTTAAAAGTAGCAGAAAATTCGCTTCGATACCGTACGAACAAACGTCGGACAACTATAGCTTAATACTATGCTTAACTGAATACGCTAGCACCCCGTTAGAAGGTAGCAAAGCTCAATTTTTTAATCTTGTTTAGAAAGCGCTATATGTCTTTTGGATCGACTCGGGCTGCCGAGTTCTATATCCTACACAAAGGTCTAGTAGATAACTATTATTTTCTTCTCTACTTCGACGAATCTGGCTCCTTGAACTTAACGGACATTTTATCTCGGGGAACTTAGGTTTTCCTCGGAGGTAGTTAGGAGCTAGTCTACTACTCGACTCGTCGGATGTCGGGGGCTTACTACGTAAAGATAGTCGATTAGGGGACATATAAGGCCTTTAGTTGTCGGATTGTAGCAGCAGACGTATATAAAGACAGAACCGGGGTACGAGCGTTCCTAGATAGCGCGAGAGTAATAGTCGACCGAAAGTTGGAGAGGTTAAAGAGGTTATCGTACTAAGCTATCCCCGAATAATTATCTCCTCTCGTAAATTATCTCCTCTCGTTACCTTATATCCCTCCTATATTATCCTTCGCTGGGCCCGACTTGTCTAACATATCCGGATGCGCGTTCAACTACTCCTCTACCTCCTTCTCTCGTAATCTAAAGCCGCCGCTATAGTATAGCAGGACACGCGTACGATGCAGTTCCCCGTGCAAAGCGATACGTTTCTTAGCAGTATAGAGCACGTCGTCTATATCTCCCTAATAGAAGGTTTCCTAGCGAATGTTTGCAAGCCTTAGCGGTATAGACGCAGCTAGAATCTGGTTCCGCTATAGAATATTACTGCTGCTCGCACTGCTTCGAAGCTCTGCGATGCTAAGGCGCGCTAGTGCAAATATATTCTTCTGCAGCAAGATAGTAATAAAGTCGGTAACGGCTAGCGCAGGGGCCTCTTGTTCTCCTAGGGACGTCTAGAACAACTCGCAGCATAGCTGCTATTTGGTCCGCTAGCCGGGCGCGGCAGTAGGCTCGTTACGAAGCTCGAGAAGGAGCTAGAGCGCACGAGCAAGAGGTAGCATCGTAAATAATAGACAGCGTAAAGGGAGAACACTACGGATTCTCTAAAGATTAAAGGGATGCTACAGGTTCCCGCGAACAGCCTACTTACACTTATTCTGGTTCTACTACCCGGAGACTCCGAGTATAGCAACTATAGCACCCGTGCTACTTCGCGACTTGCCTAAGACGGATCGCTACTTCTAGCAGCGTAAGCTAGCAGATCAAGCTAAGCAGATTATCTTCGATTAAAATGCCGACTACCTAAAGCGAGTTCTGCTACGCAACGAGGTAGACACCTTAGCCTTGAACGAGGTTGCTATGTACGCACGACGAGGCTTCTACTTCTATCTGCCTTCGATCCTGTCCTAGCGAACGCCCCTATCGGATCGCGTGCTTGCCTCTCGCCTACTATAGGCTCCGGGGTAAAGTTCCTTATATTAGGCTCAAGCGGTCTTCTTTAGCTAATAATTATTAGCCCTTCCTATCCTACGATGCTTTTTATAGACTATAACTAGAGTGACGCCGCTATAGCAGCCTATAGGCAAGAATTATATCGTGCGCGGTATCTCCGCGCAAGTGCTCTAAGCAGCCTTCTACCGCTAGGCACCCTACTATTCGCTATACAATTTGCTATCCGACGTACCCCGATTTATATTATAACGCCGCTATCCCTCGTCCTGTTCGCGACGGATAACAGCTACTACCTCGCTACGACGACCGAGCTAAGAGACGTTCTAGGCGTAGAGAAGAGAGTGTTAGCTAAGCTGCTCTTAGCTAATTAGCTCTAGGATTACAGCTCGCTATATAAGGGCAAAGACAACCGCGTAGAGAAGGATACTAGGATACAAGCCTTCAAGCACGGAAGCCTAGACTCTGTTTATACTACGATTGCTTAGTATCGGCGTAACGGTCTCGTTGAAACCTTTAGCGCGGAAGAATTAAGTCGGCGCGTGCCGCGACCTGAGCTAAATGCGTCGACCGTAGGTCGAGCGCTTAGACTAACTACTTCTAGTAACCCCCCTACACGAAGGGGTGAACGTTATTAACCTGCTAAGAGGAGGAAGCTAAATCTCGAAACGACCGATAATAGTCGACCCGGCATTACTACGAAACATACAGGAATCGAGGCAGCAAAAGAACAGGAGGACGATGCTCTTCTACGTTAATATGCATCGGCTCGACGGGCGGGCAAGGACAAGGCGGACAAGGAGCTATGCAGTCCTAGGCTTAGAGGCGCGAATATAGTCTAGCAAGGCAAGCTGTCTCCGTCTGCAGCCTACTTTGCTGTCCTTATAGTACTACGACTGCACGATTAAGATGCTTCCAGACGTATTAAGAGCAGAAAGAGCGGTCCCGACCGCACAAGTTAAAGGCGCGGTCGAACTATTTACGAACCGTAAAAACATGCCTTATATAATATATAGCTATATCGGCCCTAAACTACGCAGCAGCTCTGCTCCCGCGAATTTCTAATTATTTAGATCTCCTAGCCGAGCAGCACGCAGCTATTACGGAAGCAATGCTCTACGATCTTAAAATTAAATACTAATAAAAACCTGTCTATCCCTCGTTCCGTGCTCGATTTGAATACCTAGCTGTCCTCGCAGCGACTACTTAGCACGACCAAACTCTACCGATCGCGTCCCTAATTATTCGAGTTTCTAGCGTGCCTAGTATTTAACCGATCCCTACCTGCCTAAGTCCGACGTCTCGTTAGCGAACCGCAGGTCTAGTATCTCGGTCTCTAACCTTTATTCTATACTCTTCTTCGGTAGTCCTAACTAAAGAGGAGGACTCGCGGCCGTCCTGTTATTACTATACGCTTCGAGGACTCCTGCGATCTCTGCGTCGCGTTAGAGAGTTCGCCTTCCTTTAGGTCGGACTCTTACTTAGCCGGTGCGATGCGGTTATATTAATCGGGGCGTTCGGCTCGTTATATAGTCTTCCCGCACGACTATCGGGCTAGTAGCAGTGCAGTCGAGTGCTTCGCGAAGGGTAGTAGGCTAGTATATAGGCAGCGATTAGGCAGAAGATCTAGCCGAGTACTGTTACTATGTTTTCGAGTCTCCCTCTCGGAGTCTTCCTACTATACACGACACCTTCCCTCGGTTATTCGCCCGGCATTAAGGTCTCGAACATATCGTGCTAGCGCTTCAATCCTATCCCGTAATTTTGTCCGCGACCCTCTCGAACACGTCGATAGATATCTAGCAGTCTTTCGATTAAGCTATAGGTATACCGTTCCTTACTATAAAGCAGTACGCGATCCCCCTGCTATAAGTCCCCTATAGAGGTATCCCAATCCACTATAGTTATACGCGGCTTCCTGCCGAAGTCGATATAACGCCCGAAGGCGGTATCTCTATTTTAATAAGCCTACAGCTCTCGAAGACTTATAAAAAGTATACGATCTGGAGTAAAGAGTACTAGTAGTAGCCCGCAATCGTTGCCTGCAGCGACGTCGTCCTATATACTCGTAGGAACAGTTATATAGTATATAGCGATGCTGTTATCGCTAGCGCAGCTCCCTACGATTATAATAGGGAGCACGAAGGTTCTAGGATTACTAAAGTGCTAGTAGATATACGGGCTACTCTAGTACAAACGTCGGGATAGAAGAGCAGCCTAGTATTCCTGCTACTCGGCCGCTGTCTATATACGATCTGCGAGGTAGGCTAACGGAGACTGGCTAACAGCCTAGTCGTATCGGAAGTGCCTAATAGCGTCCTCGAGAGCAGCCTCGCTTCTCTCGTCGTTCTACGACAAGACCGCCGCTTAATATAAGGGTAGTTGCTAGGCCTCCTTTAACTTGTGTTCTGCCTTGAAGTCCTTTCCTATACGCTAATAACCTATTATAGCTGCCTAATCTGCGAAGCTAACGGTCGTACCGAGTATAGAGAAAAGTAGATAATCGTTACGGTCCGCAGCTATAGCGTTAGTATAGAGCCTCGTTTGCTCTGCTAACAAGACTGCTGCATCCGGGTTTACTTGCGGGGGTCGTGCGGTATCCGAATCGTTACCGTCTAAGGGCATTTCTAGATATCTATCTAGCCCTTTTCTTATTCCGTTCTATTTGCTCTGAATCGCACGAGTAGACCTGGAGGGGAGATGCTTTTTGTATATCTCGGTCTACCCTAGGTTCTTCTTCCTCTGCTAGACTAACGTTCTAGTCTCTGCTTTTAACTAATAGCCCTTTACATTCGCTACCGCTAACGCTTGCGCGCGCTGCTGCCGCTGTCCCGGTGCCCTTACGGCGGCCCTCTTTTTAATCTTCTTCGACGTAGTCTCTCTAATAGGTTAGGCCTTGCTAGCCGGAGATATATATACTTTAGCAGGTTGCAACATTTAGCGAATATCTAGTTAGAGAGGCGTTGTCCGGGGACGCGTCGCTACTGTGCTACGAATGCGGACGCCTTCCGCAACCTCTCTATTAGGAGCGGGAGGGGCCTTTGCTCTAGACGCCTGCCCGCGGATCTTAATGCCCTCTAAGGAATCGTCGGACGCCGCTGCCTCCCTATTAGGAGCGGGAGGGGCCTTTGCTCTAGACGCCCGCCCGCGGATCTTAATGCCCTCCGAGGACGCCCGCCCGCGGATCTTAATGCCCTCCGAGGAATCGTCGGACGCCGCTGCCTCTCTATCTAGAGTAGGAGGAGCTTTTGCTCTAGACGCCCGGACGCGTACTATGTTGCCTGTCGAAGATCTCCGAGTTCCCGTAGTATCTCCGTCCTTACCTTGCCGAGAAAGGATTATCCTCTTTACTGCAAAGTGGCCTAGCGACCCTTTGTAAGGGAGGACGGAGCAAGATGCGTCCGCCGAGAGGCGACGAACAGGGACGGGCGTTAGTTGCAGCACTAGGCTTCGCGAAAAGCTCTTCTTTAAGGTAGGCGGTTTTATGCAGCTTTCCGCGGCCCCTGTCGCGGGGCCTCGTTACTACCTGTTAACCTCTTCTTATTTCTCCTACCTCTGGACACATCTGCACAGGTCGGTATATAAAGATGTCGACTTCTTACGATGCAGGACAGGCGCTGTCGTTAACACAGATCTATATAGCGCAGATGTGTCTAGCGCTCAGATTACTAATTAAGGATTACTATTACTACTCTATAGAGGGTATAACGGGTAAGGGAGAAATCTTCGCGAAGCTGCAAGATGTTCGCGCGAAGCTCGACCTCGATAGAGAGGAGGTAGCCGTGCAGGTCGTGCTTCGTAGTAGGGTGTCCTAACACTAGCGGCTTACGAGATATGCTTACGCCGAACAGGTTACGAGGCTACGGTAGCAGACGGGTTCCTTCTAGCGTAGCGAGGGTCTTCTACAGTCCGGCCCCTATCCGAATCTTCTTACTAGGAGCTTTAGGCGTAGGCTCGTACGCGGTCTGACGTACTGTTCATCCCCTTCGACGTAAAGGTAATAAGCCTAGTCTACGGCCGCGATTCCGCGTCGACTAACTACTATAACTAGAGCGGCCGCCTATAGGGTTACAGTATCGCGCAGTCCGAGTACGTGCAGTTCTTTATCGTTATAATCGAAGGTCTGGATAGTTATATAGCAATCGTCCTAGCGAAAGCCTAGGTCTACGTATAAGACGAGTCCTTCGGTATCGAGACCTTGTTTTATAGTATACCGCTCTGGATATCGCTCTGTCTAGTAGCGGACTCCGACCTTAAGACGGCTATTATACGGATTGTAAAGTTCGTTATTAAACAACGCGGCTAGTAGAAGAATCCTACGACAACGACTACATTCGAAGGCTAGATTATTACGGACATATTAAATCTAGCGCTGGACCCGGGACTATTCTAAGGCATCGGGCAGTCTTTTGCGGCAGTAATAGACTTCTAGGAGGAGGTCAAGGCCGCCGGGGGCAAGGTCTTCTTTAATCCGTTCGCCCTAGTCGTTGCAGACTTTATCGTCTGGCTTCCGGATATTAGATATCTCTAGTTAGAGTATAAGACGAGATGCTAAAGCATCTATAAGTAGTTCTTTAGCGCGGGTCGGCAGTAGCCCTTCGATCTCCGTCGTGTATAGCATGTCTTTTATGCTTAAGGGAACGATAGCGCTATCTGCATTGCACGCAATTATATTAACTACGCCTAGACTAAGGTATTGCCGCGCGAGGTAGTCGACCGACATCGTGTTAATAACTTCGCTAGCGCACTCGCGTATATACGTGCCAATACGAGGGCTGCACGCTTAGAAGTCGCCTAGGCAATATCGGACCTAACCCTAGCCGATATCGACCGGGGCCTGCTAGCCGAGAAGGCTTCTTCACGACTGAAGGAGGTCGCTAACTAGTTACCCGACGATAACCCGGTCGTCGGCATGCTCATCCGCTAGCGCACCGCACTAGGGGCCAGTAGCGTAATTAATCGCTAGTATCGGACGAGCGCATATAGCGTCTGTCTGGCGCTAGGTAGCGGACATCCTCTAGGGGCCTCCTACGTATTCGTAGGGATCGCCTGGAGCGATAACGATAAGCACAACTTTAACGAATATAGCGAGCTCCCTATCTCCCTATACACTAAGGGCATTAACTATCTGACAATAGTACTAATCCGTATAATAGACAGTACGGTGCGTAGTCGTCCTAGCACCGTTAACAAGCTCTGCTACCCGATCGGCTTGCGCAAGGAGAACTACCGTATACAAATCTAGGGCCCTAAGCACTTAATTCTCGGGATGTTAGTAAACGGCCTCTACCTAAAGGAGCTAGCGACGCGCTCGTCCTAGTACCTCCTACTACCTTTAGGCTTTACGAGGCTATATAAGAAAGGACATTTCCGGCAACCGGTCCCGATCTTAGATCGAGCTAAGGGTAAACACCTCTTTACCGACCCTCTGCTCGCTAATACGCTCCTGCCTGATCCTAAGTAGCTAACATTACTAGCGATAGTCCCTTTAGATACTGCAAGGCTTATTAGCAAGACTATTAATCCCGGGCGATATATCCTTAACCTCCTCGATAGTACTATCTATCGCGAGATTGTTAAAGTCCTGTAGAGCAACGGACCTGTTAGGATCGACAATCCTTTATTATTAAGGAGCTCAAACAAGGAGTTCGATGCGACAGAATATTAGGGTACGGTCGGCATAATTAGAAACGTAGCGTAGGCGCACGGATATAGGTATTAGCAATAATAGGCTTATCAGATCTCTATACTAACGTCCTGCGTATAGTACGAGTATAGAGGCAAGATATGCGTATAAATAAGCATCGAGGTAGCGTAATGCCTAGTACTTAAGCATCCGGCGAGGAAGCACGTAGGGACGGGATAGCCGGCGAGGATTAACAGGCTTAATATACGTAGTACAGAGCTACTAGGTATGCTGCGAGAGATCTTCCCCGCCCTCGCGATAAGAGTCTTGTTTAGGTCGCTAACTTCTTACTAATATGTCTAAGGGTAGAGGATTCGTACTCGTTAGCCGCGGCGGCGTTATCTCTAGGATTAGCTCTCCGCTTGACGTTCGCGGGACGTACGCTCGCTGCGACTGCTGTCCGAAGTACTATATAGGCAGACTCGGCAGCTTCGGTAACAGCCTCAAATTCCTTCGCCGGAAGCTATTATATATATATCCTTATCCTGTTAGCAGTATAGCCTAGACGATAGAGGCGCAAGACCTATCGTATATCTCGAGTCTAGGTAGCGATGCATTCCGGATTAGGTAGCGCGGCCTCCACTTTAGTTAGTAGTCTTTTAATCGCCCCCGTCCTCGTATCGGACCGTCCTGTGCCCTTCTTATTAGCGCGGAAAAAGGGTACTATAGTATACACCTACTATCTAGTACGGCGAAGGCCTTCGCGAGTGTCTCGTAGACTTCGAGCAGTATACGTCGGAGCTCGGGGTCTGTAGGCAGAGCGCCCGACTATCCAAAAACTTAATAGTAAGCGTAAATCGCGTAGAACCCGGGCACGTGCTATTATAGCAGTCTAGTATACGTTCTAGGAAAGCCCTCGATACGCGCTCTAAGATCCTCGGACCCGCAATCTTGGTCCCGTTCTCTATCGAGATACTCCTTAGGCCTGAAGTGCGGAACGCGATCGCGAATCTAGTACTAGTTAGCTACGCGGACGGCGTGTTCGAACGAACACTTACGAAGAGCGACTAGTCTTCGTTACGGATCGCTATAGCTATAGTCTGTCGGTTATCTTCGGAGTCTGTATACGCTTGCACGCTATAGACCGCAGCCAAAAGCCTAGCGCAGGTAAACGGTATACTATAGCAAGCTTCAGGACCTCGTATCGAAACTATACGCTATTTAGCTATCGCTATAGTAAGTGCTGTCTCTACGGTTAGCGAGACGTCTTATTGCCTTCCCTTTAGGCTGCTAAATACTTACGATATATAAAGCCCGATCTAAGATATAGGGCGCGAGACTAAGATAGTCTCTCGCCTAGTTGTTCGAGATCTATACCTTACCTAGTATCTTTATACTAAAACAAGCCTACCTTAGCTTTAGAAAACATTGCATAATTTCTTTACCTTACTTTAGGGTACTAAACTAATGTGTATAAGTTACACGATTTTTTTTCTTGGCACGCTAAGACCCTTTTTTTTAGTTTGTAGGAGCCTTTTTCGATTAGTTATAGGATCTTCTTTTACTTCGATATGTAGACAATTCGTAGTTTAAAGTCTATAGTCCTAGGAAAGTGCCAAATATATATACTTCCGGCTATAAGTCTAGCTTTACTATCTAAGGTATTTTGCTAAGTGAAGCAAAGTAGAAAGACTCACTCAACAAAGTGGAAAGACATGCACATAAGAAACTCAGGTTGTTATGCGGAGCGTTCATTACTCTTTCTCTTTCTCTTTCTTTTTCTCTCTCTCCCTCTCTCTGTACATACAGTACACATGAAGTCTTTCCCGTGGAGCGACAGACGTACACGACTCAGATAAACAAAAGACAGTCCAGGTCAAATCTCGCTCACATGGGCCCACCAAACGCCAAAAAAAAAATCCCATTTAAATACAGAAAAAGGAAGACCAAACCCAAACAAAGATCACTTTCTCCCCACCTTTCTATCACTCACGTTCACCCTCGGCGCGGGCAGTTCTTGCACATCAGATCCCGCCATCTCATAAATTGGCGTTTCTCCCCTCATCTCAGCCGGTACACCTTTACTAGGCGCGAAAAACTCCGTACCGGTGCTTTCCATTTCGGAGTAGCCATGCTTGTTAGGATCGACTTTGTAAGGACTGTCCATTTCCGCGGGTTGTTCCTTATGTGGTGCGGTCAGTTCATGGATTTCTCCGCCTCCGAGTTCGCCCCCGATAGGAGGTGAGATAATAGGTCTTCCGTCGGTGTCCGTGGATTTCTTGGTGTCGGGTGAATCTCCTGCTCCTCCTGCTGCTGCTGTGGATTTGGCATCGAGCTCCGCGAGCCGTTGACGCTCGGTCTTCTTCTTGCGTCGGACGAAGAATAGAATCAGGCCAATGATTGCTACGAGGCCGACTACGCCGCCTACTACACCACCTGCAATGGCGCCGGTGTTGGACGAGCTGTCATTGTCGCCATTGGCGAGGCTAGTCTCGTTGGCGCGGATGATGGACTTGATGCTTTGCGATGCTATTCGTGCAGCGTCCCACTCACAGGGCGCGATGGTGAAGTTTTGACGGTCGTAGTCGGCTATTACATAAGCTTCCTGGAAGAATGTTCGGCCAAGTGTGTATTGTGTAGAGTTGCTTGCTCGTTTCAAAGGAAAGTAGTTCGATGTGTTCGGGTTCATGATATTAGGGAATTCGAGAGTAAGGTCGAAGGCGCCGTATGGGAAGACAATATCCATGGTCTCGCCACCCGAGGCTGCGGTGGCCAAGGTGAAAGTGACATTGGCATTAGTCGACAACAGAGTCTCGTGAAGCGTGTCGTTGACAAGGTAGAAGTTGAAGTCCGAATCGTATGTCAGACCAAATGCCTGCTCGAATGCAGTGCAAGCCGACTCTGGTAGCCATAGTTGGGCGACCGTGGAGTCCAAGAAGATCTGGATATTGCCATCCGGGAGGAGGTTGGAGGGCGAGCCGGCATCAGTCGTGATTGCACGCAGGTTCACCAGCAAGTCTCTGCTGATATCGCTTCCAAAGGGTATCGTCAGGTTCTCGGTGGCACTGTACCGGCTCTCATCGTATCCTCCCAGTGTAAGTGACCCAAGATTGTTGCCATCCAGTCTGTATTGGTTTCCAGCAGTGTAAGCCCAGGACAAGGAAGGAATGGACCTGTTGTTGACCAACTGCTGGATGAAGGAGGGCTGCGGATCGTTGAACGTCGTCGTACTCGAGCTCGTGGTGAAGTTCGTCGGTCGTGGGTTGAGTCCGAATATGCCCAGCCAGAAGTTCGGGCTCTCCAAATTGAACAGCACGTTGCGCTGCACGCTGGCCTGTGTCGCACCCGGCCATCCTATCGTGACACTATCGAATCCTGCCGGGCCAGAGGTATCTAGTCCAAGATTCTGCTCAATACCAACACCATATATGCTGTTTGGAACCCACGTCAAGGACTCATTTGTGTTGAAGATCTCGCCGCGCGACGTCTCACAGTTGGACGGATAGTAGCTTGGACAGCCGCCTGCTGCTACCGTCAAGACGGACGTGACGGCGGTGCCAATCATGGCGCGCACAGTCTGCGGCTGCACACCAATCTGCAGCGGAAAAGAAGACCATGGCCCATCGTTCCCATCCCAATTCTGCGCCGCCGCGATGTTCAATGCCGCCGGAATCGTCGTAGTGTTCTCGGCTCTTTTCGCCACCCGTTCTGATCCTGCGATGCTGCGCGACAGTAGGGCGGGAATGGACATGGAGAAGGCGGCGGCGAGGGAAGTCGAGGTCAGCAGAGTGGTTGCGAGCGCCGAGCGCATCGGCGCTGCAGTCTTCATTGTGCGGTGGGCTTCGTCCAGAAATGTCCAGATGCCAGTCTCTGCCTATCGCGCTCCTCCTTCTACAACGACGTCGATGCAGCAATGGACCATATAGCGGCAGAAAGGTGGAAGATGGTCCACAGACAGCGGCAAAACAACTACTACACCACAGCAGAAGCAGACTCCCAGCAGACTCTAGAGTCTAGCCAGTAGCCACATGGACTGTAAACTCTACCACGCCGGCGCGGCGGTCAGGATGAGCAATGAGGTAGCGGCTGGCCCTTGTCGTGCAGCTTCTACCTTACTGCTACCACTATTACTACTCCTGCTGCTGCTGCCGCCGCTCCGGGGCGAGTCTCCTCATTGTCACATGGAGCTGCTATGGCCGAGCAGGAAAGTGGTTCGCCGCCTCACTGTCGCATCGTTCATCCAACGTCCATTGAGGCCATTTTTGCGACTCCACTCCACCAGCGACACCGATTGACGGTAGATTATTGCCAAATCAGCTCTCACCAAGATCACGTTCGGTGCAACTGGCCTCCTGCCTCCGTGCCACCGACCCTCGTGTCGATCTCTGATGCTATTTAGGGCGATGCTCGGCTCTGTCGTATGGCGGCTTGGCGTTGGTCGTGCCTTGAAATGCCGACATTATCTCATACGGTCATACCAGGAGGTAAATTCACATATAGAACCTCAGCTCCCCGCGTGTATGACGAGTTGACGACAGATACAGTAGGACTTTCTGTGCCGACTGTTTAGTTTTGTGCCGACTGTTTTAGTGGTATACCGGACCTGCAATAGCGGCCAAAGTGCGCTCCACACTTCACTGGCTTCATCCCTGCGGGACAGCGGTATGCAATTCCTGCACACAGGAGTCATGTTTCACAGTGGTAGTTCTGCTGAGCTGCTCTGCACGATTGACTTCGTTCGCCTTGAAGCGTTCTCTATTCTGCATCTCAACCAGCTGCTGTCTGATGATTGATGTTGCACGCTCTCCGCGAGGCCGTCTCTTTCACCACACCCACAACACAGACACAGACACAGACATACACACACACTTGCACTCGCACTCGCACTCGCACTCACACTCACTCACAGTCGTTTCTGCCACCATGCGAGTCGGGAGCGCTCATATCCTGTCCGGCGCGTCGTCATAGCAACACCAGAACTACTGAGGTCGTTCCTGCCCATCCGCGGTAGCATGATGCTCTGGTGGACCTTCTGCGCCTGCCTCTTCCTCGCTCCTTCCACTTCTACAGCTGCATTAGAAGAAGAGGTACAACTACAACCTCCCAGAGCCAGAGGTAAGCCAACTATAGCCAAGACTTGTCTTTTGCCTCTCAATCTCCTCACTACTTCTACTACCTCCTACTTCTACTACCGACTACCTATACCTACATTCCACCGACATACGTCAAATACTCTGCCAAGGTAAATCGCACGCAGAGGCTGACTCTTCGCAGACGCGAACGCAACGACAGCCAACGCCACGTTGCCAATCGCTACTATTGCCTCACATGGCTTCAATACATCGTCATACTGTGACCAGCAATATGCACAGTACCTGCGTACATACAATCCCATGGGGAGTTACATAACTTCCACCATCACCGACTATATTGGATGGGACGACACGGGCTACCAGACCGGCAAAATCGTCACGCAGTCCTACAGTACCAGGACTATCACCTTCACCGCGGAAGCGTACAGGGCCTATTATCAGCTAGGGGGCGCGAAACCTCCATGCTGCCGTCAATGCCAGATAAAGGCTGGCACCATCGAGTTCTTTTGGTGGCCCGGGCTTGCTGACGCTACGACAACCGCATCGCAGTCCATGACCCAGCCCGCCAACAATACCTCGGCCCCAGTCACGGCTGTAGCAGCGAACGGCTTCATCTTCACCTCGCCCACAGTGTACATGGCCTTTTCTTCGCTGTACGCCACGAATCTCTGCGGCACCGTCGGATCTGCATGGTCAAACACAACCATCGGCTTTCATCCTAGCGAGATCTCTACTGTGAATCCCTACAGTTTTACCTACACCAAATATGGCGTCGTCACGTATTCTGGTACGACTGAGAAGGTGATCAATGACCTACAAGGAACGAGGCCGCCTCCATCGCCGCTCCACTATACAGATCTGGCTCAAAACTGCTCAACACTCTCTGGATATGCGTATTTCCCAGGAAATCCACAGAATGACATCAGGGGCGGGCTCGATCATGACCCATGTCATCCCGTGATTGCCCTGCCGACAGGTCTCATCACGATGCAACAAGCGTGGGCGGATGCCTCCTGCACTGCGCTCGATGGGCACGGCGCCTATGATCCACCAATCGCTCTCACACCTGCGCCATCTGCAGGCCAACCAACATTGCCAGCTCGGCCTGGAAGCACGAGCACGAGAGTACCAGCATCTCAGACGGCCGTCTACACTGCGCTGCCGGATAGCAAGCCTACTGTTAAAGGAAATGCGTACAGTGATCTGGCATGGTCAGACTCGCCAGCTGCCGGTGGTGGAACGCAAGCGGAGAACACAGTCATCAGGCGTCCCACATCGACGACAAACGTCGAAGTTTACACCATCATAGAAGTCACCACTGACCGTGCAGGATCTGCCCGCACCATGACGAGAATAACAGAAGCTGTTGAACAGCCCGCAAATACCGTCCCAGAAGCGTCGACCCGGACTGGCGGCTATGTTGTCATGCATAGCATTCTCCAAGTGAGTGATACGCGGGGAAACGCAGAGCAACATGGGCAAGCTGCCGGAACCGCTTACACCGTGCTCCGCGATACGACTCTGGCGAATGGCATGACTACAGTTGTGCCGGTTGCAGGGCTTGCGAGTGGTAGTACTAGTGCTACAGCTACTTCAACAAGCAATGGACTTGATGATAGTATACCTTGGTACATCATGAGTGGTATCGGGCAGCTTGATTCGTCGCAGGCGACTACAAGCTCTCAGCACGGCAGGACAACTACGGAGGCGTCGATACAGATTGCAACGACAGATACTGGCGGAAGAACAACATCGACTATGTCTTCTTCCGCGGCGAAAGAAGTATTCGGACTTGGAAGTAGCTGTGCTCTTGGTCTGATAACGATGTCATTAATCATTATAATATACTTATAGTAGTAATACACTATACCAGTGGAACATATACCCTTTATTTGAGTGCTTCTTGAGTCTCGAGCCAAGCCTTGATCCATACTGTACAGTTATGTATGTATTCTGGAAATGAAATTCGTCCAGTCTTACATGTGATGTATTCAGTCCTATTGCTCAGTGCCCAATGCGTGCACGATCGATTCGTTGCTCCTAATAGCCGCGCCGTGGTGACTCAAACAAGTGAAGGTCGCACTGCTCTGATAGGTATATAGCGAATCAAGACAATACACAACCTGCCTCTCTGGATTTGAAATAGCTCTCTTATGCAGAACACACACTAACTGCAATATCCTTCGGTTATTACGGTATAGCATAGAACTGTGCGAGCTCATTCAATTATTCTTTGGACTTAAAACCCAAGTCTATATGTACTCCGTAGATAATCTGATCATGTCTAAATCTTCCTCTCAACCATTTCAAACACCTCACATTTCATAGTCTGATGCTCCTGCTGCTCACTTCCACTTCCACTTCCACTTCCGTTTCTACTTCCACCTCCACCTCCACTACTGTTACTGCTCCCCCTCCCCCTCCCCCTCCCCCTCATCCCGCCCTTAATCGGCCCAAACAGCCTCTCCAAACAATCGCCCTGCAAGCCATGCAAAACAGCCACCACACACAAACACACGACGACCGTAGGCAATAACCAAGGACTATAGATATACTCTACTCCACCAACGGTCAAATCCGCGAAGCTCAACATACATAAACCCACACCGATCAAGGTCCCTGCCGCAAGTTTGACCCACTCGAAACGTGTTTTGGAACGATTGCTCATGCCGGTGATGGCCATGCAGAGGACCACGACGGTGCCGATGGAGGTGAAGAAGTATACGTAGGTGAGGTTGAAGACTCCTGCGGTGGTGGAGGTGGAGTCGATGGCTTCTGTGAAAGCTGCGAGGTCGGAGAAGTCGATGGGGTCGTTGGAGGTGTCGTCGTTGACGTTGGGGCTGAAGGAGGATGAGGAGGAGGAAGAGGAAGAGGAAGAGGTGGTGGAGAGTTGGCTGTGAAGAGCTGAGTGGAGACTGCTTCGTTTGATGGGAGAGTCGAAACCCGCAATGTTGAGGATTAACTTGTACAAGGCGAAATATATCCAGGATAGAGCGTTGCGGGCCAGTTGAGGATTCTCTGCGCCTTGTGAGATGACGGTGGAGGCGTTGGCCGCGTTGCTCAGATCGTAAGATAGCATCTCGAGAGTCTCGGCGAGCGTGGAGGAGGTGAGTAAGCCTCGATAGATGAGATATTGGCTGGTCTTGTTGACTTGACTCCCGACTTCTTCGAAGTAGCCTTGGTTGAGTAAAGCCGTCCAGGTGGAGTACTGGAGGTGGAAATCGTTACCGCGGACTACTGCTGCTCCCCAGGTGATGCATTGCGCGAGTCCTTCTACTGCCAAGACCAGAGCTACGTGTAATGGAAAGTGCAGTACAGACCAAATCTGTTGCATGATGGTGCCGAAATGGTCTTCTTCTAGACCGTCGAAGTAGATGCAGTATAAGAAGTATAGGATGAGCACGGCGCATATAATGTTTGCGACTGTGCCTGCTGTGAAACGGAGAGCTCCTTCGCTTTGTACGATGCGCTGGGATTTGGTGGCCAATGCGATGACACCTTCGCCGAGGATGATGAGGGTGAGAAGTGACATTCGCTGGACGAGGTGGGTGCCTTTGAAGCTGATGTTTCGCCAAATAGATGAGATCGCGGTGGCGGTGATGGTCTCGAGTATGGCGACGATGTACCATATCATGTATGTTTGATTATCCTCTGTAGTAGGGTTGAAGGTCCAAAAGAGGCCGAGATAGGTCATGGACGCCGCGAGGTATGTTGCCGCTATGAGCGACATGGGCAGGATCGTTTGCTTGTACTGTCGAGTAAGCCACATGGATTGGAGATACTGTAGTACCAGAACGAGTCTCGATATCATGAGGTACAACGTGAGGGATCTCTGAGAGAGCATTGTCAGCACGTCTGTCATCGGGTTATATGCCATGCTCCAACCTACAAAGTACCACTCCAAGGTGGGCGCCTCTGGATCAACGCTCCCACCTTCTGCAGACTCTGCGGCATCCTCGCCTCCCACTTTGTACTTTGGACCAACCACAGCAAAGCCAATCATCACCAGAAATTGAACGGCCTTCGCTGCTCGCTCGAAAAAGGAATCTGCTGAGAATCTGACATCGTATAGGCCAACTTGGTACCTGCTCAGAACGCATATGTCAGCGAGCGAATCGAATGAAGATCAGATCGCGCTACAAACCATGTGAACCACAAAATGCAGACTATTGCAGACAGACGGAGGTCAGCGAGTATCTCGAGAAATCTGGGGCATATTGTGAAGGCAGTATCTTACAGAATCCCTAGAGCGTAGCATACACCCGTCAGTGATTGTCACAAACATACATTATTGTCACATGCGTTCCAGCTCACGTACCACGTATTGCTTCAGAGTGTCTCCGTCTCGGACTTCATGGACGGCCGTGAAGACGGTGAGATTGGCAGCAAAGAAGAGATCGTAGAACAACTCCAAGTTGCTAGCCTCCCGTTGCTGTTGCAGGAATGGAGATCTGTGTATAGACCTATCATCGCTTGGTCTCCGCACAATCAATCCTTCGTGCCTGTCGTAGTTGGGCGATTCTGCTTTGATTCTGCCCCTCGAGCCGCTCGCGGAAGCAGGACATTGTGACATTGTGTTCAGAGCTGTAGCTGTAGCTGATTTAGGACTCTGGAACAGAGGTAGGTGACTTGTGCTGTGGCCATCGGCGTTCATCTTGGCCACTGAAGGCATATGTTTAGCAGGATGGCAATCCATACAGTCTTGTAATAACATGAGTCGTGATTGTAGGTGGGATGTCTGTGATATGTCAACCTAGACATAGACATGGTTTCCGTGCAAACTAGGATACGTATAACTATAGTACATACATACTCCGTAGTGGAGATAGGTTTCGAACCTGAACCTTGTTGAGAATCGGGTGAGAGTAGTAGGCTTGTGGCTCTGGCGTAGCACGAGCAGCGGAACACTCTTCAGCAGTCACAACATTATATCTCAGCAGCCACTTGATGACATGTCTCGAAACAAAGACTCACAGATAGCTACGAGCGATGTCTACCAAGGTACCAAGTTTGCTGAAGACGGTCCCAGATTGGCGAAAGATGTCAAACGGTATTACGATTTCCGTGCTATCTTAGAAGCGCTGCTGTTGGCCTGTCAGTGAGCATGTGAAAGGAGCTTAATAGGACTAGCTTCAGGCCTCGTTACAGGTTTCCAATGGGCGGTTCGGATCGCACAATTGAGCTTTGAACTCGCTGTACGGAGACATACCTACACTATAGGTCCTGAAGTCTTCTACCTCACCTGAGCGCGTGAATCGGTCACCTGCTAACAGAGCCTGGTGTATACAGAGACGTATCGGTGCCTGCATGTGTCTTTGTTGAGAGGGCTCTGACGTCGGTCACAAGCCCCTGTCAACCTCCTGTTATTAGACTTGACGCTCGAGCTCGACCCAAGTAAGGAGAAGAGGCTCGGAGTGATCCGGAGACTGTACGTACAAAGCGTAAATGTATCGCACTGGCCATGATGGCGATGACGCCCAGATAAAGCAAGCAGGCGCTGCTTGTAGGCATCGTGTCACTGTCATGAATGGTTATCCCGAAATGGTTGGGTATGCACCCCCGTTCATGTACGCGTAGGCTCATTTCCTAGTCGCTGTGCACTTCGTGATGCAGGGAGGCCCGTCGTGATGGCTGGCGTGATTACGCGCTGCTGCTGCTGCTGGGCCAGTCGCGGGGATGTCTTGAGAGCACTGTTTACCATGGTCTATGCGGTTATTATATGATGATGGCGATGATGATGATCATCAATAATCATCAGACTATGCGTTCTTGTGGCAACGTGGAGGGACTTCAAGTTGTCGGCTTGGACGTGTGCCGTGGCTATGGATGTCCAAGATCCCTCCAGATGATGCCGATGAGAGGAAGTGCGTAATGCGTGTGAGAAAGGTGAAAAAGGTGAAACGGACATCACAGATTGTGATACTGATACTGATGTGGATATAGCGGGGACCGTCCCGCCTCCCGTGGTGGGGAAAGGGAAGAGCGGTACAGGACAGGCACAGCTTCAGAGAAAAATGTTCGAGCTGTATCCCTCTACAATTCTTCTACTCTCCTTCTCTCCTCAACACCACCGCATCTCACACCACATCTCTCACACCACACCATCAACATCGCCATGGCCGAAATCACCCACCCTACTATCGTTGATGGCTGGTTCCGCGAGATCAACCACATGTGGCCCGGCCAAGCCATGACGCTCAAAGTCAACCAAGTCGTGCATCACGAAAAGTCCAAATACCAAGACGTGCTGATCTTCGAATCCTCCGACTACGGCATGGTGCTGGTCCTCGACAACGTGATCCAGTGCACCGAACGCGATGAGTTCTCTTACCAAGAAATGATTGCCCACCTCGCGCTCTTCAGCCACCCCAACCCACGCAAAGTCCTCGTCATCGGCGGAGGCGACGGAGGAGTGTTGCGCGAAGTCGTCAAACACCCTTCTGTGGAAGAGGCGATTCTGTGTGATATTGATGAGGCTGTGATTCGTCTCAGTAAGAAGTATTTGCCTGGTATGGCGGTCGGGTTCAACCACCCCAAATGCAAAACTCACGTGGGAGATGGGTTCAAGTTTTTGGATGACTATAAAAACGAATTCGATGTGATCATCACAGATAGTTCGGATCCGGATGGACCTGCGGAGGCATTGTTCCAAAAGCCATATTTCCAGCTTTTGCATGATGCATTGCGGGAGGGAGGTGTGATCAGTACCCAAGGTTGTAAGCCCTTTTCCCCCTTTCACCATCTGAATCGGTGGGTGCAGGTGTGGTTGTGCTAACTGTTTGTGTTTTTCGTTTCATGAAATTTTAGCTGAGAACCCCTGGTTGCATTTGAGCATCATTCAGCAGTTGAAGAAGGACTGCAAGTCCGTCTTCCCCGTTGCTGAGTATGGATGGACGACGATTCCAACCTACCCAAGTGGCCAGATTGGTTTCATGGTGTGCACCAAGGATGCGAGCCGCGATGTGACGAAGCCGTTGCGAACTCTGGACGATGCGGAGGAGGACAAGCTATTCAAATACTACAGCAAGAAGGTGCACGAGGCTGCATTTGTGCTGCCCAAGTTTGCGGAAAAGGCACTGCGCGAGTAGAAGGGAAATTGATGACATTTGAGCTTACGATACCATAAAAAGGCGTTAAGAATAGAGGCGGAGTTGGAGTAGCTCGAGCGAGCATGTAGATGTGCCGTCAGTATATCATGACAAGATCGGAAACAAATGATATGAGTCGGACGCTCGTCAGACTGCCTCAGAAACATGTACTGTGGATGTTCCGTAAATGCAGCGACACAAGTCAGTAGCTTAACGGCCATATGTTATACCCATCAATAAAATATAACGCGTTAGGAATGTCGCAAGGAGAGGGGTGAAGATGCACAATGGCTTGTTTATCATTGTTGATGCATTTCAACGCTCACAGTACCGCTCTGACCAAACTAAAACAAAAACTTGGTATGCTCGTGCCTTCGTTACGCCATGTGCGGCAGTGCTCAATGCAGCAAGAGGCGCATGATTGATTCATTACAATCGATCGTATCTCCTCTGTGCCCCCTCCGAAAAGTCTCCATCATGGTCGCGCGATTATGGGGTATCTCGATAGTGTAGTAGTGGTGGTGGTGGTGATTGGAGTCACGTCCGCCCTTTCTGTCATGGATTTTCCGATTTCTAGTACTTGAGGATGATGTACCTGTGCAGATGGCGTGTCAGTAGACTGTGCGCGAACACAAAAAGTCAAGAGGACATTGGTCCGATCAGGTGTATGCTTACAGAGCGTGGATGATGCCCGGAATGTAACCGAGGATGGTCAACAGGATGTTGATGAGGAGGTCAGCGCCGCAACCACGCTCGAGGAAGACTCCGATAGGTGGGATGAAGATGGCGAAGATGATCTTGATGATATCGCTGGAGACGCAGTCAGTACGCCGTCTGTGCCAACAGTATCGTCTGCTGCTTATCGTCTGCGCACACGTCCGCGCGCATCCGACGTGGGAGGAGTCTTACCTTCCGGTGAATGGCATGATGGCGGTTGTGTTGTTGTTGTGGTGGTGGTGGTGATTGGTAAGAAGAGATATTTCTGCTGACGGGCGTGAAAACTGGCTGTCGATGTGTTTGGGATGTGTGTGAGTATTGTTTATGGGAAAGAATAGAAGGGAAGGGCAGAGAAGCTGGCGGTAGCACACCTGCCTATGTATGTCGCTGCTGACACAGATATCGAACTAGCCGAGTCGGCGGTGACATCACCTGCACCTGCCACACGCCATTGCCAGTTGCCAGATCATATGACGCACAGATAGGGCCGTGCACGTACTACCGGCCAATCAGATTCGCCAGGCCCCTGCTGGTGTGGCATCATGGCAATGTGGCGCTTGGTCGTTGTTTGCGTTTGACCTGTGGCTGGGGCAAGAGCAACGCGCAAGCTCCTTCTACAGTACCGCGACTTCTAATTGAATTAATCCTTCTGCCTGTGCCTGCCTCCACTACTCATCTCACGCTGGCTCCTTCCTGCTGTATACTATATGCTGTGCCTGCCTACCCTCTGCGCCTGGAACACGCGTGGCTCTCCAGCCTCTCTCTCACATAACACAAAGGTAATCTCTCTCCGCGGGACTCCGCACTCCGCAAGTCACATGCACCTCACAGTCCTGTTATACCTTACCATGGATGCCTAGACGTCGGACTTTCCTTCGTGTTCTCGCAAACACATACCTTCTAATAGTTACATGTGCTGTCACCGTAATAAGATAACAAGCTATACCTTACGTATACGCCCACCCTTTCCAATGCATTTCGATATGCTATACTCATCTTACCTACTCACAAACCGATCTATATGGGTATCTTTGGTCCAATCCTCTATCGTCTGTCAATAAAAACAGACCCTCCTTTCGAACACCATTTTTTATACTCCCCGCTCCAACTCATCATCATGCATGAAACGCTGCAGTAAGGTAGGAAGAATATACAGTACAAATAAGTCAGACAACATCTCTCAAAAGCTAAACAGTCCACTCCTCCTCTTTCCAAACGGATAGACCACAATGGCGCTCAGGAACAATCCCACTGTGATCCCAATGGCAACCTGAATCACGCTGTATCCGACAGTGAAAGCAATGCTGTTCAAGCCTTCCACGTTCGCACTGGTCGACGATATCGTACTCGAATTGGCCACTTGAGTTCCATTGGCCGCATTCCCGTTGATCTGATCTGCGCTCGCAAGTCCACTGACAAGTGACCCTTGCACTGCCAAACCAGAGGGGACCTGTACGAAAATCGCCGGAAGCATCGCTGCTGCTGCTAACGAATACCCGACGCGACGAGCTGCAGGCTTGAAGATGGATTCCGCGTCGCTGTTGGAACGCGTGCTTCCGCCGTTGTAACTGCCTTCTTCCATGCGCTTAGCCGAGCTTCTGCCATTCTCGACCTGGAAAACTCGTTGGCGAAACGCTTTCCAGTGAGGTCGGAGTCGGGATTCCCAAAAGTCAAGAGTCATGTTCTCTGCCCGTCCTCCAATGCGACTGTACAAATTGGCCATGACGCCGATAGCGAGAGCTCCGAGCGTGTTGGACACTTGGGTGTTGCCTTGGAAACGCTTGGCCGAAAAGTAGTTGACCACATATCCCGCAAATGAAATGATCATCATCATGGGCGCTTGTTTCCATTTGGCTTGGTTGATGATGATCAGACACATCGAGAAGCCCGGGACGAAAAAGAAGAACCAATACTCCGATATGCTGTTTCGGCATGTTGTCTCCGACGTTGCATGACGGTCGATCATCCCATAGATCGCGGTACCCACCGTGATGCCATACCCGAGAAAGAGGGAGTAGATGATGGCATAGACCATGCGGACACTCCCAGCCACGATGGAGCGTGACTGCAACTCCAGCGAGGCACAGAGGACAGTGTAACCGGGAAGAATCAGAGCGATCGATGATTGAGCCAGTGCCGAGAAGCAGAAGAGGTCGCCGCCATTGATACTACCAAAGGCGCGCGCCAGGAAAGACGTAATGACAGCAGCGGCAATTTCGAAGACGTTGGCGTACAGATCCGATGAAGGCGCCACGTAAAGCTGAAGAACTCCAAGAATGGCACCCAGGATGAAAGCGATGGGTAAATCGATGAGTCGCGCCCCAAAAGCGAATGGTCCCACACATACCGCCGCAAGACCATATACGAAGATTCGAAACGGCCGATTGAATTTGTCCTTCTTCCTCGTAATCTCCTTGAGTCTACTCGTGGCTTCTTCGACTCCCAGCTTGTCGTGTACTACTTCCTTATACACTTCATGCACGTCACGCAATTTTCCGAGATCGAGTCCCTGTGAAACCTTGACCAGCTTGACCTCGCTCGTATGCGTGTCTTGATCCTCGAAAGACATAATCATGCTGCCCGGAATGTAGAGGAACTGAGCATCGGTCTCGAGCACTCTGGCGCTCATCCTCATGTACTCCTCCAGTCGATGGGTGGGCGCACCATATTCCATAAGTGCTCTGCAGAGTATGATGAGATACTTCTGCCTCGCGATCGTCTCAGCAATGTGGTTGGTGATCCGGAACTGTTCTGCTTGTTGTTGCTTGGCAAAGCGACTCCACGAATGTTTGCGCTTGCCAAGTCCAGGGCGTTTGCCTTGTTCCTGTTTGGCTTGTTCTTGTTGTTCTTTCAACCTCCGACTGACTTCCTCTCCAAGACCCGTAAAGCCTGGCGAACTCAGGCTAGCCGAGGACCCAATAAGCTGAGCTAGTGACGCGGTGGACTGGCGATCGCGTGACTTGTTCGCATACCAAGGGTTGAGGCCAAGACGTCTGGGAGTGCTGGCACCAGACTCCGGGGGCGAGTGTTGTGGCGTTGACATAGCGCTTGTGTTTCGACTGTAATCTCCACTTACAGATCGAACGTGGACGTCTGGTAAGCCCTTAGGCAAATATGGTCCCGCATGGCGACCTCCCTGATGTGGTGAGGAGTCACCGTACAGCTTCAACAAATTTCCCAAGATGCCACCTCTATATTGTCGAGGGCGAGGTTGATAGTCCTCCATATAGTTTTGCTCCTCTGTAGGAGTAACGTTTCCTGGCGTCACTGCTCCAGAAACAGCACCAGAAACAGCACCAGAAACAGGATCCAGTCCGAGCTCATGATTTCGAAACGCTCCACGTGCGCTTGTATGTCTCCTGACAAGCTTAAAAGCTTCAGCTTCAGCGCCGGCTCTCCGCTGTCTTTCAAGGCCAGCCAAAGCGCTCTCTTCATCGACGTCAGTCTGATCGTCCTCGTCATACCTGTTAAAGTCTCGCAGCGGAATGTCATCTGTCATATAAGTTTGATCTCTCCTATTTCTCTCTGGTGACGCGTTCCGGGAATTGGGCTCAGACAGCATTCGCTCCACGCGTCTGCCTTCCTCGTATGCCCTTTGAGTGGCTCGTTGTCTCTTCGATCTCTCCCCACTATCGTCCGGGCCTTCGATATGCTCGGTTGGGTCCTCTACTCTGGGTGGACTTCGCGGTCTTCGCAGAGCAGGCCGAGGTCGTCCTGGGACACTTAGATTTTGAAGCTGTACGAGCGATCCACGGATCTGGTCCGTCTGTTGTTGGGACAGCTCAGGCAGATGGGACTTGTTGACATCTCCGACCAATAAGTCGCCGCTACTGCCTCTTCTATGCGGATTCGATGGCGTATTCGTGCCACTGGCCTCCGGAGATCCTACATTATTGGGACTGACGCTTGATGGCGATACGGCATCACTGGGAGACGTATCGACTCCGCTAGTACGCGGTGCACGCTCGCCAGCAACATCTGCATTGTTGGAAAAGCCAACTTTCTTTTTGGCCTTGGAAGGAAGGGGACGATCCGATGGTGAGGCTCCATCGGCCGAGTTCATGACGCCACTGGAAGGGGCCGTGTATTTTGTCAACGACTCTCCTGAGTCCCCAAACGGATCTGGGAACTCCTCGACAGGAGTACTCATATTGATCAAGTCGATGGCTTGGCTCTGATATGGTGGCGCTCAAGTCGCTATCGAAACAATGCACTTTCTAATTCCCTGGTGTACCGAGCTGAATCCGTCAGATTGGAAAGCCAGAGCGAGCTGTCCTTTTTCGGACAAAGGAATGCTGGTCGACCTGTATGTGCGTTGTTATTCTGAGTCCGGTCGACGATCTCACTCCCAACAAGCGGGCCAGTATCAAAGTTCCAATTGGCGGCACTCCCGGTTCAATGGCGAGACAGAACTAGAGAGTATCCAAGGTCCAGACCGGGTGAAGGGAGAGTAAGGTATGGTTGCAAGGGTCCCAATCGCGGTAAATAAGGTATTGATGCTGATGCTGATGCTGCTGAGTGCTGAGTCCTGACCACCAAAGTGTAATAAAGCGAGAAGAGAGTTTTCAGACAGAACTGCTTACACAATTAGGTAGGTAAGTATAAGAGAAACGAATGAGGCCACGCGGACGCGGAACGTTGAGTGTCGCAAGGAGGGAAAGATAGGGAGGGTTAGCCAAGAGTCAGCGAGTCGATACGATGGCATGTGTTGGTGATGTGTTTTGATCGACTCCAAGCGCGACACGACCATGGGATGGGGACCCATCTTTTTTTACCCATCGAGCTGCTGGGAGCACTTATCAGCGACCCACCGAGTAGAATGGAATAGCGCGCACATGGCCGGCTAAGGGTACGCTTGTGCTTTGGTGAGTACTCTCTCATCATGCCATGCCCAGGGCGAGGCGATAGTCGTGCGCGTCGTGCGGAGACGGTGGCAGCGTTTGCTATCGCATTTGTAGCAGAAAATCGTCCGAAAATTCTGCAAGACCTCGCCAGCTTGCAGGGCTCGGTTCTTTGAGGCGTTCGAGACACAAGTCTATCCCACTCGCCGAAGTAGAGGCGCCGGGAAGCTCATGCAAGGGCGTGTGAACTCGGTCGACATGGCTGACCACGGAACTATCCCAGAACTATCCCTTCGTAAATGCGAGCCCAAAGGTAATCAGCTGTTATTTAGAAGCGGCAGCGGCGGCGGCAGTGAGGGTGCGATGGCGACATGACGCGACAGCAGGGTGACCGCGAGGGACTTGCCACCTCACCACCACTAAGGTACTCACTTTTTCTCGAGGTAAGTTTTGTGGGTAAAGGTACGTACATTGATGAGTCTGAATAAAACACAAGTGCAAGTAAGAGGCTGAGGGAGTCGGTTGGTCGTCTTGTGTACGCGGGAAAACGTTCTCAACGACAGGCACCGAAAAGTCAAACCGATCGGCAGCAGGGATGTGCTCTTTTTCACTTCGGCTTAGATCTCCCCATTCCCAACCATCTATCATTATTTATAATTAGATTCTTGTCCTTTCACATGCTCATCATTGTTACCACCTTAGGTACTGACCGTACTGTATCCCACGCTCGGAGCTCCTAGCTACCTACAGATATGTAGGTATGCGCTATGCAGTAACATTTCTACCTCATTGGGGAAGCCGGCATGGTGCTCCACCACCACTACAGTTCACTCCCTTATCCTATCAAGCCATGTGCAGTATTTGATAGCGGGCTCTCGCAGCGTGTCACCACTCCGCTTCGACACGTACGCAAGCACCAACGAATCGATTTGGCTGAAGAATGTGGGTCACAGTGGGTGTTGGAGTCGATCTCCTCGCAGATCGTCAGAACTTGCGGCGAAATACTCCGTATCTACTTTGAGAACTCGACAGCTCTCAAGACTGAAGATCATCTACCTTGATATCTATAGCCACATGCACAATGCGGGCCCGTAGCTTTCTTTGCGCATTACTCTCCCCGTCTGATTGAGATTCCGATAGCTGCTTTGGCTACCAAGTCTCAGCTCCACCGCTTCTCCGATCCCGCCTTATTATCAGTAGTTCTCCCTGCCTCGGAAGTTCCATAGCCCGAATCTTTAGCAGAGACAGTCTCATCATCTTCATCAAAGTCTATATCGAATTCAGGTTGACGCACACCCTGCTTTCCCTCCACCCCGTCGGCTTCCTCTTCGCCAGTCCATCCTTTCTGCTCAGCAGCTCTAGTATTCCAGCGAAGGGTCCTGGAAATGCTATCGAACCACTCCAGGGGTTGACCCATGACAGTGGGAAATGGATACTGCGAAGCGCGCACGACGACTTCATCGCCACGGCCGAGTTCCACGCGTCCCTTGCCATCAAAAGACACGAAAGCACCTCCTCTGCCAGTCGGAGGTATGGCGACCTTAAGGGCCATGTCGTCATTTAATAGCATAGGTCTGAACGACAAAGTGTGAGGACAGATGGGTGTCAACAAAATGGCCGGTATGTCGGGATGTACCAAACTTCCGCCGGCGCTCAATGAGTATGCCGTGCTGCCAGTAGGGGTGCTGAGGATGATGCCATCTGCGCTGATACTAGTGAGCAGACTGTCGTTCGCGTACAAATCTAAGCTGGAGATGTAGGAACTTGGACCGCGGTCAATAACCAGCTCGTTCAGTACTTCATGCGTCTCCCCCTCGATTTTAGCAGATTGTGGTCCACCTTCAGCTTCGCCACCACAATAACCGTCTGCACTGGCGGCCGTTGAAACGCTCGTTGTGGATGCATCGGACGATGGCAGGGCAGACGATGCGGCAGATCTGTATACAGTGCATGTGAATCGCATCCTCAAATTCACCCTCATGCCCTCTTGCCCCATCACTGAACTATTCAGCTGGTCTTTGTAGTTCTTGAAATCAAAATTGGTCAGAAAGCCTAATGAGCCGAGCGAAAATGCGAGTACAGGCGGTACGATGCGTTGAAACAGCCAAGACGTATAGAGTACAGTCCCGTCACCTCCAAGCGTCAGGACCAAGTCGAAGAGCTCAGGCTTCTCGAGACAGACAGATGGTGTCCAAAAGTGTACCATGTCCTTGAATCGTTGGTCTTGTGCAAGCAGAGACTCCAAATCGAAACGCTTCGACCGGCGAAGCTTGGAGTCGATCCAAACATTGACGCCAACGTCCTTTCCATATCGTGGCGTAGCAAGTAAGAACTCTGCCAGCTCTCTCGTGAGTGCGACCAGAGTGTTGTCCCTCGCTTTCGTGACAATCATAACATTACGCACTGCTCGTTTCAATGGTCGTCTCTGGAGTTGTCTCGACACCTCGCGCACGCTCGCCGCCGTCTGCATGAGACGAGAATGCGACAGCTCATCATCACCTCTGACTTCCTCCAGCACCTTTTCTATATTCACCGCGTCTCCGAATCGTTTGTGGAAAAAGCATGGACTTGTCAAAGCGGCCAAGCGTGCCATGGACGGCGTATCTGAGCACATGCTGAACCTCGCCATGGTGTCCTTGATATCTTCCGGCGTTCTCGAGCGCTTCTCGTCTAGCATTTCTTCTGTTACGGTCTGCGCAGCAAATACCTGCGGGGCTGGCGGTGGTACTCTCGCAGCGCCAGTCGAGAAGCGGCGCGGAGTGCTATCGAACTGTGGGAGTCCGCGGTCAAAGGAATCGCGTTTCACGGGCGTCTTTGACAAAGCGTCGCCCAGCGCAGAGCGTGCAGGGGTGCGAGAGCCATGGCTAGTCGGCGTTCCCGGCATCGATTTCCGTTCTTCCATGGTGAAAACCACCAGCGTCGAAGAGTCCTCTATCCGGCCTGGCGAGCGCGATCTTCTAGTAGGTAGGATGTCCGGTGGGGGAGGGCGGTACGCGATGCGATGCGATACGATTGCGGTCGGGTCGGCGTTAGGCGGAGATGCGCACGTTCAGATTGTGCAGCCGGGGGGCATGGTGGAAAAGAAGTGAGAAATGTACATGAGCGGGCAGGAAATGGTTCAACTTTTCAAGTTGGGTGGGAGTGGGAATGGGAATGGGGGTGGGACCAGCAACAAGACATGTTCGGAGGTCGCTTCCATGGAAGTGCTGTAGCTTCTCTACATGTACCTTACGACTTGTTAATTACAGGTTGGTAGTAGTGTCGGACTCGGCGGCGATGGGAAGGGAGGGCAGGTTCGGCTCGGCACTTGCCTTGTCATCACACTGCATCAATGATCATAGTAAGGTACTGTAGTACCTTATCTCGCTGTCCGGTGCCTGGCGTATAGAACTACATCATACCAGTATGATGCGTCCTCTTCCATTTCCTCTCGTTCCGAGACACTGTATATCATCCATCCCTGGAGCTACATGTAGACATATCATTGCCACTCCTTGGTGCTCACTTCCTTCATAATACGCTCTTGGCATACACTGGGTCATCAATTTAGGGGAAGAATACCAAACATCATGACTTGGTAGGGCTGCTATGCCTCTCCGGTCGGGGGTATATATAGATCGCAGTCAAGAAAACAGAACAACAACAATAACACCATCACCACCACCTACTTCTTTTCCGCCTCCGCCTGCTTCTGCACCTCACTCTCCACTCCCCGCTGAAGCGTCTTCCCAGTATCGTGCTGAGCCTCACGTCTAGCTTGCTCTTCGCGATCTCCAGTAAGCCCCGCAACAGCCCCGCCAACAGTACCCGCGACACGATCGCTAATACCAGAGCCCAAATCCTTCAACTGCCCAGCTGCCTCTTGCTCCTTACCCTGCGCATTCTGTTGTTGGCCTTCCTTCTTAAGCCCCTCCAAACCGAGCGCTCCACCGACGAATTCCTTTCCTGCACCGAGAGTCTGGTTCCAGCTGCCCTCTGAACGGTTGGGGTCGTTTGCTGCTACGCCAGAGGCTGAGACAGAGTATCCTCCGATGGACGCGCCGGCTTGCGAGACGTCTTTACGCGCGTCGGCGACGTCTTTTTTCTCTGCGCCACAAAAGTCAGTGTCGTGAGATAAGGTGACCCATTTGATTTAAAAGGATGCTAAGAGACTTGTACTTACGCTCGCCTTGGGCCTGGTCGGCTGTGTTACCGGTGAGAGAGCCTAGCGCGCTCTGAGCTGCGCCGGTCACCTTCTCATAAGTAGACTGAAGAGTGCTGGTGTTCTGGTCAGACATGATGATGTTGATGTCGTTGTTCTGATGAAAGTTGCTCCGAATCGTTTGGCAAGTTTCAGTGTAGTCTGAGGAAGTCAGGTATTGTCTTGTGTTGATACAAGAAATCACCACCCAAAGGTAAATACATGTATATATATATATACCTTATATCTAGCAGCTCGTCATATGAGTACCTGGTGCGTTCGTCGCTCACAACAAAAAGCTCATATGCACGTTGCATGTGGCCATGACGTATGTTTTTGCTCGTCAAAAACTTGGCCATGACCCATCCACTACCGAGTACATGTATACATGACCCCATCACGTACCGTATCCAACCAGCACAATAGATAAGGTACCTCTCGTCTACATCGTAATAATCGGCAGCGTAGAAAAGTGTGTCAGAAACGCAATCCTCCTCCTCGTTACTCATCAGCCTTTCTTCAACATATATATACACGGTACGTGTACGTGTACGTGTACGTCTCTGAGAGCTTTAATCGCAAGTCAATTCGCTTTGGAAAGCGAGCAACAAATAGGTAGGTAGTTAGGTATAGTATATATACCTCATGCCCTCTCAGATACATATAGTATGTAGCTCTAGAAGGATCATAAAAACAAAATATACCTAACCAAACAAAAACAAACCCGAGCTTTCAACCAACAACTTGCACTTTTCTCTGGCTTCCCTAATCCCCCATATGTCCCCAAAACAAACTCATCTTCGCCAGGCTCATAACAAATTATTTTCCTTCCAAACCATAAAGCCCAATATCCCATCCGTGATGTACAAATTCTGTGCAGATCACGCAATCGCCCTCTTTTCCCAAAACTCCTCTTCATCCTCCTTTTTCCAGTTCATCCTCTTCATTCTCCCCCTACAACGCGACCCACTCCCCACACCCAAAAGCGCTCATCCCATCGCCATCAGCAGGTACAATAAACCCTCTAAACTTCTCCAGCGAAGTCTGTGGCGTGTGCGTATTCGTCGTTGTCGTCGTCGTCGTCGTCGTAGAAGTAGCATCATGGTTATTCAACCCCCAATCCTCCACATTTCCAAAATCCTCACTCCCGCTCAATCCTTCATCCGCACTCGAAAACGACAAAATGCTCGGTGCCGGATTCAAGGAGGGAGTCCAAACCGGGTTCTTATTACTACTACTACTACCACCACTACTCTTATTACTCGTTCCACTACTACTGCTACTGCTACCCGTAGGGTTATTTTCCGTTTGACATAACGTCCATAGATCTTGTGACCAAGCGATGGGTGTGTCACTGCCACCGCCTCCTCCTACGGGTGCGAGATTGATGGGCGAGGCGGTGTCGATTAAGGCGTCAATAGGTGGTCCGCCGTAACAAGCGTCATAGATGTTGGTTTCGCCGTTGTCGAGGGAGCCGAGAAGTTTTTCCCAGTCGGTGGGTCCGGGTTCGGACTTGATGGGTTGGGTGTTGCGAGTGCTTGGTGGTGAGGTTGGGTTTTCGGAGTCGTTGCCGAAGGAAAGATAGTCGAGGTTGGGGAGTTTCTTTGGTGCAGCCTTGGACTTGGGCTTCAGTGGCGGTAGTGTTGATGGCTGGAGGGTCGCTGTGTGGGAATCCGCGGTGGCTTGACGTCGTGGATTCGTGTTGACAGGGCTCCTGGCAGGTTCTGATCGTGATGCCGAGGGTGGGCTGTAACACAATTGTGGCTGCAGTGCCGGAGTGCTTTGGGTCTCTTGACTATATGGGTGAAGATCAATCTGATGGACCGTTGCTCGTCTGATAGTAGTCGTTAGCTCCGTACTTGCTGCTGGTTGAACAGCGGTATGAGAGTCTACATACCGTCCATCACCAGCATCGGGCTTAGACAACCTTCCACTTCCGTGCAAGGTGAAGCGCGATGCGATAGCCTTGAGCTGCTTTCTAGTAGAATTGGCGCCGTCAGCAGAGAGTTGGCCGTCAGAGTTGTGCCTTGAAAGTGGTGGGTATTTCGTCCTGGATGCCGTCGATTCTGCCACGGGAGGACGTGGCACAAAAGAGTGGGCCACACGCTCGAATTCCGTGGCACATAGTGCTGATGTCTTCTTCAGCGCGGTGATCACAGCAGCCAACATTTTGCTGTTATCTCTGAGAATTTTGGAGCTGGCTTCGAGCCCAAGTCCTTGGAAGAGGAGACCAAAGCCAGAGATCACCAGAAGCTCGTCACGATTGAGACAAAAGGAGAAGCTGAGGCCTCTTTCGTCGAGTAACTGCACAATCTGCACCATGTGCTTGCATGAGCTAGCCATTGTGATCATGGACGACTGTGACCTTGTTCCCAGTCCGGCACAGATGACAGGCCTTTGAATCAAGGACCGAATATAGTGATAGGTGAGAGATAGCAGAGGCGAGCGACTGTTGATCGTCCCTGTGCTAGGCTTGTCTTGCGCAAACTGAAGGCGAAGATGTGCTGGCAGATTTGTACTCCAGGTTTCGAGCTCATCTGACAGTTCAGCAAGCTTCTTCAACGACAGTTGGTACGAAGTCTTCGCGGGAAAGACTTCTTCGAGGACCTTGGAGAGAATTCGTGCGGCACCGAAGAAGGCAAGCGCACTCGATACCTTGGTAGATGCGCCCGGTAGGGTTGGCTGGAAGCCATGCTCGGTAACGTTCTCATCGTCTGCATCGACTGGCATCTCGCAGTGAACATCCTCGTCCTTGAGCTGTTTTGGAAGGCCAAGCAGGACTGCCGTGAAACTTTCAACACTGTACAGCGTCCAGAAGACCCTCTTCCTGGTTTCGCAAGTCAAAGTGTCCAAGGCGAAACGCTTTTGGGACTGATGCAGGCCAAGTCTAGTGCACAGTGTCGTCGATAGTCCCTTGTAGGTGAGCAGTCGAGTAAAATTACCCTGCTGCACACAGAAGAGCTGCGCCAGGAGCAGTGCTTGTAGCGTCGCCATCGTGTTGTCTTGAATGGTCGCATCCAGGGCCGCCTTCCATTGCGCTTCGAAACCATCGAGGTCTGAAGACGACCTGGCACCAGTGGAGAGTGCGGCGATGCCAAATACGAGATTCAGCTGTGCAATCTCTGCCTTGTCGGTAACCTCGTCTGGATCTGCCACATATCTTTGGTACAGAGTCAAAAAGGTAGGACGATGTAGTATTGGGAAGAGAGGAGCCCATTCTTGGAAGAAGATGTTGATCATCTGATCGGACACCATGCGCGCAGGGGCTTTGAAACTGACTGATGTGGCAGGCGTGGTTGCATCACGTTCTTTGGGCGTGCTGGTGGCAAGCAACCTCGCCACATCAATGTCCTGGCTGGAGCGACCAGTTTCCTGCACGCGACTTTTGAATGATTCAATGAATGTCCTCCCACTCGACGTACCAGCAAAGTACGAGTCCGATTTCTGGTCGTCTAGCAGGTACGGGGACTGCTGTACTTGGAACAAGTCGTCCGGAGAGGGCGAGTCGGGCTTCGCAAGGATGGCTGTATTGTTATTCTCGACCGATGCCGTCGACGGCCGCCGCGGCGAGGGAACATGCAGTTGGTGCGGCGACTGCGAGTGCAGGCGCGACAGCATATCAATCTTCTCATCCTTCTCGTCCAGCAGATCCTTGAGCTCTCTCACTTCCTGCTCGAGGCTGCGAACCCGTTCTTCGAGCGACTCTGTGTAACCGCGCGGGAAGGCCCTCCTGCTCAGCTTGTCACTGGTCTTGCATTCGAAGCCGACGTTGGCGCACTGCGAGCAGCATGGGCGGATGCCATCGCAGCGGATCTTCTTGCTTCGACATCTGCGCGTGTAAGAGAGGGTACGGTAGTAGTGACAGTCGCGCGTGGCATGATGCGAGCGAGCCTACCTGTCGCACGCCTGTGCAATCCGGGACTGAGCATTCAGGCCCACCTTGATGACCTTCATTGGGAGAATTCCCGGCATGCTGGGCGACGAGTGGGAGCAGCAGTGCGCCGTCTATAGAGTAAGGTAGTACAGCAGATTCCAGAACGAGTAGTCTACCACACGAGCTAGCGAGCACCGACGGCAGCTGGAGCGCTGCAAGTGCGGAGCCGAGCAGAGCAGAGCAGAGCAGCCGTTGGCCGCTGCGATCCGGAGTGGGGATCAGCTCAGCGTCGTGCCTGGGCTGTCTGCGCATGCGATTATGTAGCTCTGAGACCACCTGATTTGATGTATTGCAGAATCGAGAGTCTAATGTGGACTGCGGGTGCGCATTCGAAGTGAGACGAGGCCCAATGAGGTCAGTGTGGTGGTGAAGCGAAGGCCATGATTATTGTTATACAGGCACAGCCGTAGGATGTAGGAACATCAAAGAGGTAGGTTATAAGGCGCCTGCCTCACACGACCATTTTGCGGAGACGCGCTGCGCGAACGAACGCCCTGCCTAGAACTAGCGCGCTGTCGAGCGGTGCCATTGGCTGCGTACCGCCTTGACTTCGCCAGGTGTGGGGAGATCTGCCATGGGTGACGCATGACCTGGCCAATGACACGCCGTCGATCTTCCAGCGTGCCAGAGTCCATCAGAGAGTGGCAGAGTCCACCAGAGTCCAGACGACCGACGTCTTTACCTTACCTATAGTACCTACCTAGCTAGGTAGGTAGTGACAGGCTTATAGTTCTGTTCTTTCACCTCGGGATCCTTCTCGATCCTGATTCCTGACCTCATGCGTCAGACGTCCCAGCAGCATATACCTTACATAAGGTAGGTAACCTCGTGTCTTGGAGACACCGCATGTTGCACAATGCACAGCGCTGGACCTGCTCTGTGACACTCCACATCCAGAAAATAGCGAGACGCTTTCAGGCTACCTGATATAGTAGGTACTTCTTAAGACTTAAGACTTAGACTGCTACTAGCATCTCGCAAAACTCGTCACACTGCAAAGCCACGAGATCAGCTACCTTACTGCGCGGGGCCAAAAAGGCTATTAGCCTGCATCTACCAAGCGCATCAGAGTAGCAAAGGTATTCACTATTCACGGTATTAGTACTCGGTATTTAGTATTCGGTATTTTAAGAACCGTCGACTCCAAGAAGTTGCTTGAGGATGTAGTGCTAAGGTAGTCGCTGTCAGCAGCAGCGATAGGAACAGTAACAGCAAACAGTAACAATAACAGCAACAGCAACAGCAACAGAGGAGAGGAGAACAGTAACAAGTAAGGTAAATACCGAGGGGGCGAGGTCCGTCTAGGTCCTTGCGGGCTAGAGAAGTAGAACTAAAACTAGAACTAGAACTATACTCAATGGAGCTTATTATGCCCATTGCTCCCTTCAACGAGGATGAAGATCGCTCCCAGTCTAGGGTCTAGTCTGGTGACCTTTGAGCGTCCGCACTACTGCACACTTTTGCTACTAGTAAAGCAAACTAATACCTAAGCTTCGTGGAGAAGAAGCCCTGGTCGCTTGTTAACTAAAAGTCTGACTACCCACCTTTACCTCCTCTGATATATGTTAACTTTGGTAAGGTAGGTAGGTCTATGGAGGCGTTGGTTGTGAACTTGGATTGTACTCCTCCATCTTGTTTGGGCTTCTCTTCATACTGTTTGAACTTCTCTTCATACAGAAGAAACACAACGCGAAAAGGATATGCTGACATTTTCGCCAACTGGCCGACTATAACGGTCAAGGCCAGGCAGATCTGGCGAGTGGCGATATACTGTATGCAAATCTCGAATAGAGCTGCTCGGCAGTTGTTCTCTCACCATGATTGGTCAAGAAAAGTCCTCCGATGGCGAATTCTGAGCCTCTTCCTCCCGAGTGCCGTTCATCTCATCGAGGTAACGTTTCACAGCTGGCGACTCTGCCAACTCCAGCTTCTTAAAATTAAACCATCAGTACGAAAATTGCCAGACACGCTGTCATATGCTTTGACACTCACCTGCTTCTCGAAATCTTCGTAAGCTCTCTCCAGAAGCTCAAACTCCAGTCGCCTCAACTTCATCGCCTGCTCATACACAGAGTCTCGGACATCTGTCGTCTCGCCATGCTGTACATCTTCCATGGAGTCTTGAGAGCTATACAAAACTTGCATTTGGTCAAATACTCTCTGCTGTAAGATGACGATTGCGCGTAATCTATACACGTCCCATTTGTCACTTTGAGCGAGCAAGCGACGCAGAGAGCTAGCACCATCGGGTAGTTCGATGTGATTGAACGTAGCACGCAGTTCCGGCTCAACATCATCAGTTCGTTGCGCCAACTCGAATTGCAGGCCATCGTCGTGGGTGAGGCAGAGGAGATAGATGAAATCGCCGGTCCAATCTATGGCTTCACAGGAGGCACTGTCTTCGTCGCTTGGAGATGAAGAAGAGACGTCGATCAGTTTGAAGCCAGGCGCGCAATTGGCAATCTTCAGTTTGGCGGTCCGTGAAGCATCATCGTCCGGAATGTTGAGGCTGAGGAAAAGGGTTTCCGCCGTGTCCATGTGTTCGTCAAGAAAGCCGTAGGAAAAAAGCACTTTTCACACATAACGTTAGCTGTAGAATACCGCAGCTCTAGCCTTGACGACGAACTAGCTGCACGTACTTTCACAGGCTCCTTTCTCGTCCCCGTAAGTAATGCAGACTTCGTCACCTTGTCTCAATGCTTTGTCTTTCATCAGATACAGACGATACTTCCCCTCAGCACGATCATAGAATGCGTTGGTCCTTTCGTGCGCAGCATGGCTAACCAAATCCATGCCAGGAATCATGCACGATCCATAGAAGTCTAGTGCTCGAGAGCGAAACATTGCGTCCACCTGAAACCAGTCGTCAACGGAGATGTGCGGAGAGGCGATTTTGTACCACCGAGTACTCGCCACCGACTCGCAGAGAAGGTCATATTCGCGGTGTAAAGACTTCAATTTGGCGGAAACAGCTGGTGCGAGGGTTGTGCCTATCAGGAGTTGGAGTTCGGAAGGGCTCCAGAATGTAGGAAGAACTTCGCATGGGAGCGATTTGACGTAGCTGGAGGGGTGTCAGCGCAACGTAGCAGTATCGACCGATATGCTAGGGATCCATGAGCACCAGAAAAAGACAAGACACAGATGCAGGTACCGCATATGTGGCAATGGTGATATGAGTGAAATTTGGAGCGTGAAGTATCTGGGAGCCACGCCAGACGTGTCGGTCATCGACTTACTCTGTGAAAGCACAATGCACACCGACGGGCTCAGAGAGATCGGGACAGGACACAGAAGCTTGAAACAGGAGGAAAGAGAGAATGGCACCTCTTGGCGTCTATTCGAACATCAGCACAATACTGCTGATATCCGCTCGACGCGTGCCATATTGACCCACCGCATGACCCAAGAGGTTGCTCTAGTGAACGTCATCGACAATAACTCGAGCATTACCACAAAACGGAAACGGAAAGGAAACAGACCTACTCTTCCAAAGTCCCCAAGACTCTCAAGGACTTCTCGAAAGTCCTTATCAAACTTCGCATGGCGCCTGACAGCTTCTCCGGACAGCACAAGCTCCTCGTCGATGCTCAGGATCTCTGTGGGAGATGCAGATTCGGCCTTCAAGTCGCTGTCAGCCAGCAGGCCAATCCCGCGTCCAGGTACAATGGATGGCGAGGCATTCGTGAATGTAATGCCACTGGCTTCTGCCCATGCTTGGAGCGCAACAATGTCAAGTTGGAGCCAGCCTTCCGCTTTGCCACGTTTGATGAGCATGATGATGATGCGCAGCTGCGAAGGTTACTCGTCGGATGAAGCAGCGACTGGAGGTGAGTGTGACTACTGGTGCCAGCAGATGTTGTGACCGACGCTGTGCGAGGACAGGCAACGCGACCCCTGCTGTCCTCACCACACAACACAGACTAGCCGCTAGCGGTGGTTGCCGTAGACTGGGACACTGCGGAACAGGGGGCAGAAGATCCGCAGTGTTCGGTGTCGGCTTGTGCTACTGCTGCTGGTGATGTCCGTGGTGGTGGCTCTGGGGGACAGCTACAGGTGCGGGTCAGTAGTAGCGGGAGCGGTTGTCATGTCGCCAAAGGAATACAAGCGGTGGTGGTCTTGGTTGCACTGCAGGAGAAAAGAATATTAAACTGTAAGGTAGGAGTATAGAACACACGACACGGCGAGTGAGTGGAGATGCCGGGAACAGCACGTGCGCAGGCGTTCGGCTGGCGGGCACAACAACAGGGAAGGAGCGTTGCGTTGCCATGCAAGCTTGCAGATCAAAGCAAAACAGACAGCACGGACGCTTCACAACAACCATAGAGCTAGCCATTCCACATATTATTGCCCACCACAACCATCCATCATCACGTCGCCGCACAACACCAACAACACCTCCACCACTACCACCACCACCACCCCCTCCGCCTCCACCGCAGACCCAACCTCGACTCTCATGCGCCGGACACGATAGCGTTTGCCTGCTTGCTTGCTTGGGAGACGGAGCGCCTAAAACTACAGTCGACCTCCAGCACTGGGCCTGTGTTATTGCTATTCCACCACGCATATTCTATACCACGGCGGCGCATTGTCGACAGCGGCGTAGCAGGAACACCAGGCAAGATCAGGACGCAACTCATATTGTAGACTAGAGGCAGTGCCCATTGCAATGCCTCACCAAGCCCGCCAGAGTGTGCAGGAGACGACCTCGTTCGGACAAGTCATCGAGTATATTCAAGGTATGCCATCTTCGCATTGTTCATCACTGAAAGTACCATGCGCTGCGAATCGCCCTATTCGTGTCCATGCTGCGTTGCTGCTCTCCCGGGGCTTCGAGAAAAAACAACAATAACAATAACATTGACAACAATAACAAAACAACAACAACAACCACAACCACAACAACCACACGCTGACATGGCCGCATATAGATCGCCTCTATCTTGCATCTTACACCCACACGCCCGACGACAGCACGCCGTTCCCATATCCCGCCAAGCAGAGCCGCTCGCCACACAAGTCGAGGTCGTCGCGCGCGCAAGCCGGTCCCCAGTCCGTGCCAGCAACGTCTCCCCAGCATCCGCCCTTCTACTTCTCCATCGACCACAGCTTGCTGTACAATGCTTTCCACGCCGACTTTGGTCCACTGCACATCGGCCATCTGTATCGCTTCGCCGTCCAGCTTCACGAAGTACTGGGACATCCAGACAACGAGAATCGCGCAGTCGTGTTCTGGAGTCATGCTGATTCGAGAAGTGCGTAACCTATCGCTCTCCCACAATGCTGACCATGACTTGCTGACCACTTGCAGGCCGAGCCAATGCCGCATGCATTCTCGCCACATATATGGTCCTGATTCAGAATTGGCCGCCCCATCTTGCGCTCGCACCCATCGCCCAGATGGACCCGCCCTGCATGCCTTTCCGCGACGCAGGATACAGCCAGGCCGATTACTCTCTCACAATTCAGGATATTGTCTACGGAGTGTGGAAGGCGAAAGAAGAAGGACTGGTTGGCTTGAAGGAATTCAGCCTAGAGGAGTACGAGAAGTACGAGCGAGTCGATATGGGCGACTTCAACTGGGTGTCCCCCGATTTCCTGGCATTCGCATCCCCACAGCACCAGCCCACGCACATCTTCCAGCCCACTGAACCGCTCTACAGCCAGCTGCCGCGGTCAGTGTCGGCAGTGAAGCGCGATACGTCCCTACCAACGCCGTTCAAGAACGTGCTCACACACTTTGCGGAGCGAGGTATCGGGCTTGTCGTACGTTTGAACTCTGAGCTCTACTCGCCCAGCTACTTCACCGCGCTCGGGATCAAGCACTTGGACATGATCTTCGATGATGGAACCTGCCCACCTCTGAACCTCGTAAAGAAGTTCATCAACCTTGCTCACCAGATGATCAATGAGAAGGGCAAGGGCATTGCAGTTCATTGCAAAGCGGGTCTCGGCCGCACCGGATGCTTGATCGGAGCCTACCTGATATACCGCTACGGCTTCACTGCAAACGAGGTCATAGCCTTCATGCGATTCATGCGTCCCGGCATGGTGGTTGGTCCACAACAACATTGGCTACACCTGAACCAAGGCACTTTCCGCGAATGGTGGTTCGAAGACACCATGCGAGAAAAGATAATGGCGTCCATGCAGCCAGCCACGCCCACACGGCTCCAGCAATCCAACAACAGAAGGCTCGCGAGCAACGGCCAGACGTTCACACCTCCCAATGCCGAGCGTCAGCAACACAGTCCTCGTCGGGCACTAGGCGAAATCACGAATAACGAGGGCGCGCCAGCATCGGCATATACCAATCACATGAAAAGTAGCGTTGGTGTTGCAGATGAAAATCTGCCTGCACCGACGCCTGGCCAGCCACGAAAGACGAACAAGGTCTACGGTGGTCGTAGAATCATGACCGAGAACCAGCCTTTTGCCCGGAAATCAGATGTCGAGACAGTTAACAACACGCGGACGAGAGCCCCCAAAGATGTCAATGAGACGGAAGAAGAATATGCACTTCGAATGCTGTCTCGCAAGGCAAGTCAGTCTCCTGTTAGTCGCAGCGGTGCCAAGCGGAGAGCAGTATCGTGTACGACCACCACTACGACTACAACCAAGTGGGAGGCGCCTTCAGACACTAGTGACGGCGAGAATCGCCCAGCGTCCGGCGATGAACTTGCAGGCACCACCAGTCCGAGCAAGCCGCCAAAGACTCCTTCTGCAAAGAGTGGTAGTGGAGGTGGTACCTTGAGTGTCGGAAAGCGCTCATCGCCAATCAGGCGTAGCACTGAAGGCAAAACGAGCGTACGCAAGACCAGCGGACGCGTAGGCAGTGTTGGGACTGTGCGAGGGCACAAGGCTTCATGAGTTGTGTGGCACGAATGATGTTCAATGTGGTTGATGTGCAGTACAAAAAGAGCCCTTTTCTGGTAGCTGCTGGGCGAGGCGTTAGTGATTTGGTGTCACATGGGAATCTCGTATGGGCCATAACGAGGCACAGGTTCGGTCTGGGTCATTTGGTGGGCGGAAGCATTCGAGCATTCGCGGCGTTCGGGCGGCTACATTTCTCGTTCGCACTACGGCGCGCAGCTGATTACTATCGAGAGACGATTAACATGATGCTGTATTTGTCATATCAGACCTTCAAGACACTTTTCGTCCCTCTTGATCCCAGGATATCGCTGAAGGTCGTTCAAGGCTGATTGTGGATGCAGCCTCATGAACTAACACTGGGATTCGGAAAGCATGTCTGTTCTGCGCATGTCCTTATGAGACATATCTGCAACATCATGGGAACCTACAGGACTTCCCGACACGTCTGCCTGCGCCTCGCGCTCCCAGTCCAGCCCGATAAGATGTCAGCATCGCTTCTCCGCTCGAAGTCCGACGCATGGCACCTGTGAATGACACGAAGTGAGTGAGTGCATCATATGCCTAGCCTACTCTGGTATTACATGCCTCGGGGACCGGACTTTCTCCATCCATCCTCCCATTGATGGTGGTGTAGAAATTGAAACAGTTATCGAACCGCGAAAAGGGCGCGGTAGTCAATATGTCTATCATTGTTTCCAGGGGGTGGGTATCTTTGTATGAGGAGATTTTTCATCTTGATCATCGTCATCATCATGGTCAATGGGAAAGCAGATCGCGAAGTCTCACATCCTTCCAGCCAACACGAGCCGCTGTCCTCGCCGTATGACAAGTTCCTCGCGAAGCAGATATCGCTCCAGCTCGTGATCCCTGTGCCAGTCTCCAGGAAGCATCAACTCCGCACTCCCTCTCTTCATTTCCTCGAAATGTCGTCCAATATGCTCTAGTCTCTGGTCCCAGCTCTCCGGGCCTTGGAAGTGTTGTCCGCATACCACGCATCGGCTTGCCTCGGGTGGTTGTCGTGGTTGGTGATGACATCTTTCCGCTTCGTCGTCCAGGTATCGTTGTTCGAATTCGTCCCTGGGTGCTCGCCCTCCTGTAGGGGTTTTTACTCTTGGGCTAGAGAAGGGGTGCATGCGGAGAATATGTTGCACAAACAGGTCTCGGCGGTTGAAGTTGTTGGGCTTACGGCTAGTAGTCTCATGGGATTTCTCGCATTGCTTACATCGCCAGAACTCGAGATGCATATGCTTGGTGTGAATGTGTCGCTTCCATTCGTTTTTGTTGCCAAAGGCTCGTTGGCAGCCGTAGATGACGAAGGGGCATGTCATCGGAGTACCAGAGGGTTCCTGTTCGGGCTCAGATTCTCCCCTGTGGTTCTGGTATGGTGAATGTTGTCGTCTGCGCGCAGATCGCTTGCTTGCCCGTCCAGTCGATGTCTTCTGGGATGTCATGGTAGTAGCGGGAGTTGTCCGCCGGCGACGGATGCCGGGTCGTAGTTCTGCGAACTCATGATGAGATGCCCCTTGGATCGCATAGGTCTCCTCAATAGTTGGAGTGCTGTAACATGTAGCCAGGGTCGCGTCGTTGGTATTCTGCTGGCCAATAGGCACGTAGCCGTCGTGTACTAGATTCAGAGGATGGTTTGATTCAGCCCAATGTTGAGCGTCGGCAGCGATCGAGAAGTGTGTGTCTTCTGGCGACTCGTCCGGAACTTTCTGTACCTCAGCCATGGCGACACAATCGAGGCCTGGATAAGAGCCTTGGCAATAGATGTGTTCAAAGCCACCGTTGGCGTATGGAACGTCGTTGGCGAAGGAGGAGGTTGATCGAGTGAAGAGTCGATCAAAGATCTCAGGGGAGAATCTAGGTGTATCGTGCCGGTCGCTCAGCGTGCTGCTGACAGTGGACGACCGAAGACTGGTACCACTATGCCTCGGGAACGAGTAGGGTCGCCAGTCCTCCTCACTTGCCATGAATGTGGCACGGGGTGCAAAGCCTGGTTGGGGTTGCAAGAGCCTGCTCTCGTTGGTGGCGCTTACGAGCTCAGAGTTGGATCTGTGAAGAGTCTCTGGCGGGCCGATGTGCTGATTGAGGGAAGGAATTTCGGAGTCGGTGAATACGACAACGCCAAAACTGCATTCGTCTGCCCAAAGAGCTGAGTAGGAATCCATCAAGCCCAGGCAGAAAAGGTGGCTGATCGAGCGTCTTACTTCGTTCAAGTAGTGCTTGCGACGATCACAAGGGTCGAGAGGTCGCTACAGCTGTTGCGCTGTAATGCGACTTCGCCGGAGCTGTGGTGTGTGTTCCCAATACCGTAGACTGATCGGAATACGTTGATCGATCGGAAATGTGTGCAGGAGATCAAGAACCAGGAGAGGCCGCCCTCGTCGTAGAGTGCGGTCGAGTGGCTGCGTTCAGTGTAGCCGCCAGTACATGAAGGCTGAGCAAAACGCCAGTACATGTAAGTCTGAGGATACCGAATACACAACGAGATTAGTAGACTACCTTAGTATAGTAGACTGTACGCACTCCGCCCTCTCTTCTGCGACAGCCATATGCTGCCAGGCAGTCTACTTAGCTCGTCCATCTGGAGTCGATATGAGCAGAGCCGCAAAGGTACTTGTACGTCTTTGGGGGCGACTGCGGAGAGTCTTGTCTTCACCGGCCTATAGTTCTGTGTCAACATGCTACCTGCCTATATGCGGACTCCCGTAAGGTATGCATACAATGTGCCAGGCATGGCCCGTTGGAGGCCCGCTGTGCCTTCTTCGGGGCACTACATACCTGGGCAAGTGCTTGTGATAGGCTGCCAACCCTTAGGACATATCTGAATCCTTCCCGCCCCGTGTATCTAATATCTATTACAAGGTACCTGTAGGCTTCCAACTTGCATTTAGATCGATCTAGGTACAGACAGTATCATCAGTATGGTCTTCGGCCACTGCGATGTACATGCGGCACAACGATGCATCTCCGGATCATAACTTGGACTGCACCGTGAATCTATGCCCATGAGGAAGAAACCAGCTCGCAATCCTGTCCGCTTCGTGCTTGCTGACTGTGGTGGCTGCGTCAATAATCGGGCCCGAATGCAGAAACTCCTCAATGACCTGATCTGCATGACCCTCTGCATCATAGCCATAACATTCCAGGACTGTAGTCGGATCACCATACAGATTGGCGCTCCTGATTGGCACTTGGCCTTCCAGTTCGCACTTCATGGTATCGTTTCTGGCGTCTGCAGCTGGGCCATCCGGTAAGTGCCAAAGCCAGCCATTAAGATAAGACACTTGCTGCTTGTATCTAGCTTTCGGCATGCGTCCCTTTTCGTACAATGCAATCGCATCCTTGAGGCTAATGCTGCCACTTACGACGTAAGCTGGAACATGTTAGCTGGTCCTAGAGCCGTGACTGCGGTGTTCGACTGTGCCTTACCAAGAGATCGGGCCAAGAAGGCTCCATCTTCCATAGAAGTGGCGGCTCCTTGCGCCATATGGTTCACCATACTGTGTGCCGAATCTCCCACAAGTACAACGTTCTTTTCAGCATTGGACCACGAGTCGAGAGGTCCCGTCACCAGCAGAGGCCAGCGAGATATCGGCGGCTTAATCATGTCCACGACACGCTTGATTCGAGGATCATAGTCCTTGTACTCTTGCCGTACTTCATCGATGGAGACCTCTTGCACGGCGTCAACTGGTAGGTCACGAAAGTGGCTCAAGACCATATTGAAGTCTTTGCCACCTGAGATCGGATATGAAATGATATAGCCGCTGGAGGCCATCCACACTTCCATCGTGTTCACCGGATTACCATCTGCATCTTCGACGAGCTCCCGAGTGATGGGATCTTTCCGTAACTCCTCAAAGGGTACTATAGCTCTATAGGCGCAATTGCCAGTTGGTGGGCGCGGCTTGACATCCGGAAATAGGGTCCGTCGGACGACAGATTGCACCTACAGACAGGTCAATGGCGTGGCAGATGCGTTTCGGGATGACTGACAACTTACTCCATCTGAGCCTACAACGAGGTCGAATGTGTATCCAATACCTTTTTGAGTTGCCACTTCGACTCTTCCATCTGAGCATTGGGATATGCTAGCCACACGGCTGCTTATGATCAAGTTGACCCCACTTTGCCTCGCAACTTCGACCAGGCCGTTGTGAAGGTGGTGACGATGGACGAGCCACCAAGGATATCTGGAATGGGGACACCTTGCGTCAGTCTTCACTTTCGGAATCGGAATTGCCATAGAGAGACTTCTACCCGAGAGCGTCCTCAACACGCTTGACGGCGGTATATCCGACCTTCGTCCCGTCTTTCTTCCTCAGGTTTAATTCGGTAATACGGACCAAGTCATCTCCAATGACCTTGTCCACGCCGTACCGGATCAGAAGTCGAGCTACATTGGGAGTCTGGCACTGTCAGTCTCGGCGCACACGCAAACGAAAGAAGGATGATCACCATTTGTATACCAGCACCAATCTCGCCAAGCTGCTCTGCGGCCTCTAGCACTGTCACCTTACAACCTACGCGAGCCATTGCGATGGAAGCCAACACGCCACCGATTCCCGCCCCGACAATGCCGACATGGAGATCGCTGCCCATCTTGAGACCGACGAAAGAAGTGTACCAGGCGAGGGTAGAAGGTAGCGAGAGAAAGCAGTACTACTTAGCGTAATGATGGAGAAGCGTCTCTCCTTAAGTCAACCGCTTGCCACTCATATATATATATCATATATGTAGTGCCAGCAGAGATGCAACCTTGCCACGTCCTGGTCGAAAGGAACATGTAGAACAAAAGTCAAAAGGAGCATCTTGACGTATGCCCAAATCACTATAGAGACTGGAACTGGACACCGGAAAACAGATGCCGTCACGCACCCCGCTTCCGCCCCCAGGAAATCGATCGCCAGAGGACTCGAGGAGTTGTTAGTGTGTGGAATTCCTGGTATAGCATTTTGTCCCCGCAGTGTGCCGGTCTTTTCTCGGCTTTGGAGGCAGATCTCTCGGATGGGACTCGGTCTTTGCCTGGATCCCTCTGATGACTGATGTTCGTCTCTGTCAGGTAGTGTTCAGAAGACCGCTGATAACAATAAGTGCAGTAACGGTATATCAACGAATTTGCACGACGCGGCTGAGGCTCTGATATAATAACTAGAAGGGTAACGATTCTAACGGATTGAAATAGAATAGTTCTAGGTGCGTGTCGTTTTTGTGTCTGCGGACTAACCACATCCAGCTGATTGCTTGGTAATCTTCGATAGGCCGACTCACCTGTAGACTCTGTAGTAGACAACATGATGATGCATCGATAATGACCAATTCATCCTTCTATCTGGACTTCACATTCCTTTCTTGATCTTATGAGAGAAGACAGGTAGAACTAGAGTTCTAGCACATGTCGCCAACATGGCAGGATCCAGCTCTTCCTCGGGGAAATCTCCTCTGTCCGAATCGACTCCCCTGATCCCTCCCGCCACCACCACCACCACGCATGCAGCCAGCGAGCCCGTCGTCAATGAAGCACCCGCTGATGGCGCCGCGAACATCGACATTCCCCTCCCCCTCCCCCTCCCGGCCGTCGATGACAATGGCCATACCATGGCGAGTCAAGCATTGAGCCGCGTGCGAGGCATAGTAGTCTTCAGCGCGCTTGGCATCCTCGTCTTCACAGTCGCCACCAATATGAGTCTGCTCACGACGACACAGTCGGCCATTGCCGACGAGCTGGATTCGTTCGAAACAACCTCATGGTTCACATCCGCCTTCTTGATCACAATGTCTGCTCTGGGGCCTTTGAACGGGAAATTGAGTAGCGTGTTTCCTCCTCGTTCCTGCATCTCTGCCTCCGCTATGCTGCTTGCCCTGGGAAGCATGATCTGCGCCCTCTCATACAGATTCGGAACATTCGTGACTGGGAGATGCGTTCAAGGTGCTGGATCTAGTGGCGTTTTCACCGTCTCCATTATCATCGTCCTGGAGCTCACCGGTTCACAACGTCGAGGTCTGGGCATTGGACTGCTGAATACCGGATTTACTATTGGCGTCGCAGTGGGTGCAACTGCGGCGGGAGCTTTGCTGCCGGTCACGGGCTGGCGAGCGTTATTCTGGCTCCAGATTCCCGCATGTCTGGTGTCGGGATTCGTCTTACTGTTCGCCTTACCCGGAGACTTCCATGGGGGGAAGAGCTCCGAGGACGGAAAGTCAGACAACACTTGGAAGCGGGTGCGGAATCTTGACTATCTTGGTGCAGTGTTGCTCACGACGTCGTTGGTGCTCGTTCTGTACGCAATGGCTGCCCCAAAGCGAATTCCCATCTGGCCCATAGTCGTCTCGGCATTCGTGTTGATTCTGTTCCTCAACAACGAGGTGTTCCTAGCACAGGATCCCATCATCCCAGTCTCGCTTCTCAGATCGAGAGGGTTACTGTTCACTTGCCTTAGTACACTCGGCTTCATGGCAGGTAGATGGAGCGTACTCTTCTATATGCCGACCTACGCACTTGCAGTCCGCACGTGGCTCCCCTCAGCAGCTGGTGCCATGCTTGTGCCTACGAACTTTGGCTTCGCGCTGGGAGGGCTGTCCGTTGGGTATTTCCATATCAAGCGTCATGGCTCGTTCTATGCACCCACCCTGGTATCATATCTGCTCTTTGCCATCACGCTAGTACTGTTGGGCTTTTGGTCAACAGGTTCCGTCCCAGCGTGGGCCATTGTGCTTATCCTGTTTTTGTGTGGGTAAGTACATCAGTCCATCTCAGACACATCACTTTCTCGTGTGCGCAGGTCGAGGCGTTTGCGAGCTATGCTGACCCTTGTGTCCTTGCAGATTCGCTACAGGTGCTGCCATGAACTACAACCTCGCCCACCTCTTACATATAACACCCAAGGAAACACACTATGTTGCCACAGCACTGCTTGCGACATTCCGCGGTTTTGCAGGATCCTTTGGATCTGCTATTGGAGGCGGTGTTTTCCAGCGCAAGCTGAGTACGAGCCTGACATCGAGGCTCCATGATGCAAACCTGCCAAATCCCCAACTGGTGCGCGAGCTGCTGGGGAAGCCAGCCCTAGTAGGGCAATTGCACGGCATAGAGAGGGAGATTGCGATTGCCAGCTATCAAGATGCCTTGAAAGTCCTATGGCTCGCCATGGCTGCCGTTGCGATATTGTCCTTCCTTTTACAAGCTGGCACGGGATGGCAAGGAACTGTCGAGAAACGCATTCTGGACGAAGAGAGACGAGCGCTCCTCAATGATAGTCATGTACGAGATATCGAAGATAGATCTGTCTGAATAAGTGGATGAGTCCAGCAATGGCAAAATTTTGCACTTCGCCGCATTTCGTCCTCTGCCGAAGGCAATAAAATAAAAACCCAGCCGAATCCTCTACACAGCTCCAGAAAAGAAAAACAAGTCTACTGCTCCATGTCCCACGTAGTTCATCATGTATCTGCTCAGTCATGAAAGCAGTACACTTCATGCACCTCTCAAGCGGAACACCCAACAGCGAGTAATGAAAACCGCCTCTTTTGTCGCGGGAGAAAAAAAGTCCTAAGGTACTCATCAGCAAAAAAACGTAGCTCATCATCATCATCATCATCATCAAGTCCATGTATTCAACCATCTAGTAGTACATTATATATATAATAAATAATAATCTCTCTCTCTCTCCCCCTAGTTCTACCCTTGGCCTCGCTAGCAAACCTCCCGCGCCATTTCTGCATGCCCGTTACACAAAAATACGACTTCCAACGCATGTCTAAGATTACATGAACAAAAAAAAGTAAACTTCAACTTTAGCTTGCGGCGCTGATTGAATGAAGCGTAACGAATTGATCAGGTAGGAGGTAGGTCTGTTTATCTTTCTACCTATACTTGTCTGTCACTTTGCTTACTTACTCAACTCCGAGTACTAAGTAGACTTTTTTGTTTTGTCTGATGATAAGGCGGTGATGAAAGATGGCCGGAGGTCGTAGTGAGTAGAGGAGGAGGATTTCATAGACTCGTGGACTCGTATTGCGCTTTGATGCACTGACTAGTTGGGTCATAACATTAGATGTATACCTTATGTATTTTGCTACTGGAGGGAGGATACCGCTATGAGATAAGAAGAGAGCAGTGTGGACTTTTTGCTTATAGCGATGTTTGATGCATACCTACCTTACCAGAGAGGTACTTTGGATCTTGGGAACACTATAGACAGACTGTCTTGTCGGTTCCGTGCGTAGATATGCAGGTACAGGCTATAGTAGCATGGAAAGGTGAAAGGAACTACTGCAAGATTGGTCGACTAGTGGGTTCTTCAAGACGTCAGTCTATTGCCACGTTGCTAGGTAGTGGATAGTTTCTCAGGAGAGACGAATGGTTTGTCCAATCAAAGGGCGAGAGTTTGTGGAGGCGGGTCTATATCTGGAGAAGTCGGGCGGGGCCACTGGAGACAATGACTTTGAATGGGAAACTTTATAAAAGGTTGTTGACTCGGACGATCCCGTTTTGAGCGATGTGATGGCTATGAGGCGTTCGCATCAAGTAGCGTTGCAAGATGTATGTAGGTGTGTCCGGTTACCTTCGATTTTCCACTTGTCAGGAGTTCCGCTTCTTGTGATTGCACACCCAACACCACCATTTTCGCAGCAGCTCATACGGTTTGACTTGTGGAGCTTCCACAGCAACAATGAAGTTCTTAGCATCGCTCTTCATCACACAGGCGATTGCCTTCAGCTTGGATACCAGAAGCCCTGCCCTTGTTAGCCGGCAAGCTGCTGCAGATCTCGCAAGCAGCATTGCAGCTATACAATCTGCGACACAGTCGCTGAACACCGCAGTCTCGTCTGGCGACCTGCTTGCGCTCGCATCTGCAAACACTGCTGTCGTCAACGCCATCAAGGCCGCTACCTCGGAAGCCAATGGTCTCTCAACACTCTCGTTCGAAGATGCTGCCAGTCTATCCACTCCGATCCAAGACCTAGGCAAGGTCGTCGACAGCACTATCACGAACCTTATCAGCAAGTCCAGCTCCCTGGCCGGTGTACGCGAGGCAGTTCTCTCTGGTCTCGAGTCCCAGCAGTCTGCGTCAATGGCATTCTCCACAGCGTTGTTGAGCAAGATCCCGGATAATCTCCAGGCCATTGCGAAGAATCTTGCGCAGCCCATCGCCGACAGCCTGGTCCGTGGTATAACGGCGTACTCCAAACGCTCTACCGGCGGCACTGTGCAGACATCGACCCCGACCGGAGCGATTGTAACACAAATTGCAGACGGGTAAGAAATGCCCACTTGACGATGTCGCAAACTTGAAACACATCAGCTAATGTTTGGCTCCGCAGGCAAATTCAAGCGCCGAGAGGCAGCGTCCAGCCAAGTGGGCCGGCCAGCGTGGTGACGGCGGGCGCCATGGGCAGCGCCGTCCCAGGTGGAAACAATGGGGCCGGCTATGTGATGCCAACGCTGTCGACCGTGACGGGCTTGCCATCATACAGCTTTCCAGGAAGCACACCGACCGCATCTGCGCCAGCAATATATACCGGTGCCGCTGCACCATTGGCCAAAGCCGGAATGGGAGCGTTCGTCGCGGGTGTCGCTGTTGCCGTGGCTGCACTCTAAGCTTGACGTGTCGAGATACCCCAACTGAATGGCGTGGACCGAGCAGAGGCTGGATATCTTGGAAGTCAACGGTGAAGGACTTCACGTGTGGTAATGCTTAATATGACCCTACCTAGATTACCATCATTACTGCTGACACGCAGACGACGCGAGAACGGCTTGTATACACCAACGTCATGAGCCCGTTGGAATAATGAAAAAGACAATAACCACCTGCTCCTGTCATCAGCTCATTGTCCCCCTAAGTGCCTCTTCTGTGTCTGCCCGATGCTGATATGGCAGCGCGTCCTGGATGAGAACACACGGCCACTCACACATCGCACCTAGTCGGCGGCTCAACATCCTAGTGGCGGTCTGGTGGCGCTTGGCGCTTCGCGCTTCGGACGCGGTGACACTTGTCGTGGGCCAGACGTGAAGAATTAAAAAAAAAGAGAGGTTGGAGAGAGAAATTGTAAACAAGCCGAGGTGTGTGATACGGCTCTTCCCGACAGGCTTCATAACTTTGATTGGTGTGCGGGACGAGCACGCTAGCGGAAGACGGCGTTATGCCATTGCCCCCTCCTCCGTTCCTAACCCTACTTTCCTCCCCTCCCGTTAGACGACATCTAATAGATCCTGTTCTCCCCAGTGGAGGCATACAGTACCATTGGCGAAGGCGAGCGGCACCTACATGCAGGCATTCTGCTATAGTGACTACTTGATCTCCTTGTGTGCGAGTGATGGCATCTCGAACGAGAACGAGGGAACTCCGGGTGGACATGGAGCCTCTTTGCCAAAGACGCTGGCGTGAGAGTATCAGGTAGGGAACATGGATGCCGTGGAATTTATGTTTCAACGACCACGATCTAGCAAGACCTGTAGTGCACTGCTGATCTTGAAGGCAATTGACCAAGTTGTCAATACCTTATAATGCTGATCACTTCCACGAGGCAAACTTGATTGACCAAAGTCTGCTCTGAAATCTATGGTCTGTGACATTTTCACCACGCCACTGCAGCCCTTCACACCAAGCCCAACTTGATCTTTCTCTTGCCTGTGCTCTCCTCAGCCTCATCGCTGATTCTGACAGTAATCTTCTGAAAGAGCTCAAGTTTTGTGCCCGCTTTCTTCCCATCGATGATTTCCAGCGAGTAGTCTTCCGCATCAAAGACGCTCTCCGGCTCCTTCTCCCCTTCACCGCTAAGATCCTTGAGACGAACAAGTCCTTCGATGCCAAAACGTGGCACAAAGACAACAAAACCGTTGCTGAAGATTCGCATAATGAACCCATCCTCTTTTATGACGCGACCTTTGAGCGCCTGACCCACATAGTATTCTACACTAGCACGTCCGGCCATCTGAGCATTTCGATGTCGGACGTTGATGTTCTTGCATACACCTTCAAGCTTGTGTCTGGACTGTAGAGATGCATCTAGCGGCTCGTACTCAATGGCTGCTGCAAGCTGTCTATGTGCCTCGAGATCTGCATAACGTCTGATGGGACTTGTGAAATGCGTATAGATCTCGGATGCCAGACCGTAATGCCGAAAATCGGGATATGCTTGTGTACCGGAACAGAAGTACTCAGCAGACATCATACAGCGCGTTGCGAGGATGCGAACGAGAGTGTTGAAGAACGGCTCCTGAGGGTCCACGCATTCGTCTAAGCTGTCTGCGAGTGCTTTCGATGAGTCGGATCGAAGTTCCATGCCTTTCTTGGTCTTGAGCTGGTTGCTGAGTTCTTCAAAATTCGTCTTTGGTGGTGCAGCGTGACGGCGGAGAAGGGCAGTCTGGGGAAAGGCTTCGTAGTTCTTGCCCGCAACGGAGATATTAGCGAGCAGCATGAACTCTTCCACGAGCTGATTCGTGTCGAGGAGTTGCTTCGTTTTCACATCGACGGGATCGGATGTTTCGCTCTCTGTCTCGACTCGCACTTCCGGCGAAGCAAGATTTAAAGCACCAGCGGCCATTCGTTTCGCTCGGAGTTTCTTGGATAGATACATCAGGTGTCGCATCCCCTTGGTGAGGTCGTCTTGCTGCGATTGATCGTCGATGCGGAGCTGAGCGCGTTCGTAGCTGAAAGCCTCTCGTGATGCAATGACGCTCTTCGTGAATGTTGCACTCACGATATCGGCGTTTTGATCGAGCTCCCAGAGTACACTAAAGGCGTACCTCTCAACATATGGCTTGAGGGAACAGAGATCCGTGCCCAGCAGCATAGGCAGCATGTCAATGCGCTTATCTACCAAGTAGACTGTTGTACCACGAAGAGATGCTTCCTTGTCCATTGCGTTGTTTGGCTTGACAAAGTGCGAGACGTCTGCAATGTGCACGCCAACCTCGAAGTTGCCGTTCGGCAGCTTCTTGGCATGCAATGCATCATCGATGTCTACACATCCAGGCGGATCGATCGAGCATATGAGCTCACCACGGAGATCCCTCCTACCTCTCCAGCCCGGATCGTTGACATCTGCAGGCACCTTCCAGTCATGGCCTTCAGCTGGTAAACAGTCAAGCACGGTCTTTGGGAACGGTCGATATTGGACGTCCCACTCCAGCAGCAGAGCTTCAGTCTCAGCACCCTTTGTCTCCAGCTCGCCCAGACTACGGATGAAGTGGCCAACAGGGTACCGCGACTCACGATCCCAAGAATCTATCGTGACCAAAACACGCTTGCCGAGCAGGTCGCCAGCCTGTCTTGTGCGCACTCTAATTTTTGGTATACGCTTGTCCATGGGTATGAGAAATACTGTTTGCTGTGCTCGACTCTGCTTTGCACCAGTTTTGACCGAGTCCTTGTCGATGTGTCCAACGTATTGACGCCAGTTGCGCTTGATGATACCAACTACCTTGGCGGTCGGCTGAGGTTTGCCCTCTCCAGCCTTGCCATGGGCACGCTTGACTTCATCGCGCAATGCCTTACGTTCCTGAGCCGATACTACACCTTCAGCGGAGTCGTCCTCGTTCTCGGCATTGTCGTTCTTGTTGACGTCTTCCTCTACAATGACCTTGCTCGAAGGCGCTTTCCATTGATCTTTGGGAAGAACCTCAAGGACCACAACATCGCCGGACACTGCCCGGTTGCTGTTCTCTCGACCTTGGATGATGAGCGGTCGGTCGAATGACGGCACGTGCACGGTTCCTTCGAGGTAATTGTACGGCGACACACTGAAAGTCCCCTGATGCATAGTGCCGTTCTTCACGCCAGTAAGCATGGCTGAGACAGAAATGTAATCCGGGTAGAGTAACTGTGTTCTCGCGTCGCGTGCAGATCGCTGGTCACGACTAGAAGCGACCATATCGAGAAGACGATCTGAGTCGGCCAAACTCGACACATAGTCATGCAGATTAGCACCAGCAATGCCATCTAGCTTCGCCTTACTCAGATTATCCTTGTCATCAGACAACATAACAATGACGGGGCAGCGAATGCTTTGACGAGCGGCCACAGCCTTTTGTAAATGTTCAGAGTACCACTTGCACGCCTTCCGAATGCCGCGGTCGTTGCGATCGTTGATGGTCTCGGACGCGTCTCGGGTGGCGTACGTCTCTAAGCGAAAGTCGTTGAAGAAAACATAGAATCTCTTGCCATCATTTTTCGTGAGTGCAATCAATCTGTGATATAGCGGTAGAGATCTGTTCTTGACTTCTTCAAGTACTGTCTGCAGCACGATCACATCTTGGACCGTGTTTTCGGCCTCGAAAAAGTCCATGGCATTGAGAAAGGCGTTGGTGTCAGGCACCAGGTAGTGTCCTTCCGGGTATACTTTCGTCCCAGCTGGTGTAGCTGATAGGACGAACGGCTCCTTTTTGCCGTGAAAGCCTGCTGGGGCGATGTCGATGCATTCGGTGCACAAATTCGAAGAGCATGGTATGTCTTGGCGCAGGTAGAGTTCGCGCACGACTTTCTGCACCTTGCCTGACTTGAGCGTCCTCAGATACGTTTTGCTGCTCAACGTAGTGGTGGACGAGCCCGTCAACGCGTATGACCTCTTCAGCGAAGTCATCGCGGGTCAATATGTGTTAGATGCGGTTGATATTGATGACGGGTAGGATGTTTGTTGCTGTTTGAGAATCTTGTGGAGTGGTGATCGGTGGTCGGTAACTCGGAGTGAACCTTAACTGTAGTGGACCCTGCGTTTCGCCACCGCGCAGCCTCGGCAAGGGCCATGCTTGAGTCGTGACGTGGTGATCAATCCGCCCTCTCTTCAATATCATCAACGACAACAAGAACAGCATCTCAACTCCAACGTTGGGAAACCTACGATGCCGCCAGGCATACACCTCTGGCATAGTCTGGTTGCCAGACATGCCAAGAATCTCAAAACAGCCCTGTCGAAAGGCCTCAAAGCCCTTGACGCTCAGATCGGAGGCCAACGCGCCGCTCAACTCGAACCCATCCTCGTACGAAACACCCCCAAGCAGCCACTGCACCCTCTCGCGCGCATCCGCCAGGGCCAGTCCCGCCAATACTCGACTGCTCGCCGCTGGCTGAGGCAGACTTTTCGAGAATACTCGTCTGCTGGCAGCAGGTATGGCGTCCGTTACGATCGATCGTCCTTTCCGAAGTCGAAAATCGGCTCCTACGTGCAGTCATCCTCTGGCAGAGCGCCGTTCGCATCGACTCTCCGACCAAATCTTACTGGTGGTGCTCTCGGCAGGACAGCAGGAGGATACTCGCATGGCGGAGCTGGAGGCGCCCGTTACTTCAGTCATGGCCCTGCAATGCAATCACAAGTTGTGCACAACGTATCTCAGGCGATGCGTGCATTTCTTACGCAAGGTCAGAAGGTCCAGTATGATGGTGTGAATGGCAATGGCGACAAGCGCTTCAAGGCCGTGTCGACTCTCCGAGAAGAGACTGGTCGTAAGCTGCGCTCTGTGCCAATTGCGACTCCGGGCTCGTGGATCGACTTTCAGATTAACCCATCCATCACGGCGCTCACACCATTGAGCTCTGTTCTTGGCTACACTATGTCTGAGTTGCCTGAGACGAACAACCTCAACACCGAGGGCCTTCTCGATGTGCTATCCGCCGACTTTTCACGCGTGCTCAAGGATCTCGCTGCGGTGCTCAAGGACCTCAGACGGCTGTCAGCGCTGGGAGACCTGCCAATCACATACCAGAAGGATCATCTACGTATTCACTTCCCAGGCTGCGACGCGGAGACTGTCGAGCGGCTGTGCGATGAGCTAAATGTGCAGCGCGGGACTGTCCACCAAGACCCCTCATTTGATATGTTTGCTGGAACTGAAATTGCGCTGCTATTTCCCTTCGCGCCTAGTCGTGATCCTTCGTCATTGAGCGAGGAGTCCTATGGCGCTGATCTCTACGACTACCCGGTCAAGGCTTACCGACATGTCATCAGCCTTGACGACATGCTATCTGGCAGCGCAGCATATTCAACGCAATCTGACACCGGCTTCGATGAAATTGCCGGAGAAGAGCTGTCTAATCCATGGCTCTCATCATCAGAGTATCAGTCCGTCCACTCTGGCAGTCTCGGCTCGAACAAGCACGATCCTCTTGAATATCAAGGTTTCGAAGGGATATACAGGTTTATCGAAGAGCTGGATTCTGTCCGTCGGTGAATAATATGGTACTCGTGGCAACAAGAGCAGTTCAGCAGTGTGTTTTTGGTATTGGGATTGGTTTACAAGCGAGGCATAAGAATGATATCCCACCTGCTTGTAGCAGCGTGCACGACACGATGTTACGAAAATCCATCTTCCGCAATGGTTGAAAGTTTCCTTTGTTGCAAGGAGAAGGAATTGCAGTAGTAATTCAATAAGAACGCTCGTTTCCCCATCTTGACTTCTACACGTACGGTATAAGATGTATCGTGAGGACATGATGCAACCAGACAGACACCCTCCACACTTGTCAAGCTGCTCAGGCATCCTCTTGATAGATTTTCTAGTTCCTTCTCGAAGCGCAATCGAGGTATACTTGAGGTATGCACCTATCCGCAACTCGAACGAATCGGTACTTCACAATCTCCCGTGGGCCTCTGCAGGCAGGGCAGGCAGGCCATTTTGATCAACAATTGGCGTTCATTGTTCGTGCTTGTAATGCAAGATACACGAGCTCAGGCTTATATGGATTCATGCAGGTAGCCGCTGCATGCCCGAGCGAGCAGTAGTACCTCCTATATGCCACGTCAGACACCACAAATCACGGACGGACTGAATTGAGTTCCAAGGGTCATCTTTGCTCTCGGCAGTGCACATCTAAGTATAAGTTGTAGACTTTAAGTCTGCCAGCACACCCGTGCAGTGTGCATCTTTTTGTTGAAGTATATTTCGACCTCACCTCTTGATATACTTTTTACCTCTTTCAAGCCTTGGCGAAGATTAAGATGTTGGTGTCGCCCGGTAACGCTTCGTTGACAGGACACTGTTAGAACTACCGCACGTTCACTACGCGAAAGAAACTGCTTCGCCCATTCCCGTCATGCTCATATACACTATCACATCCTAGGAAGCGTTGTTGGAAGAGGCAAGGGGCCCAGAGTGAGGGAAAGACGTGGGAAAGTCGCTTCCCCGGACTGGAGCCGAGCCCGCAACAGCAACACACGCCGGTACGGAACTAGAATAGTGGCCACCGAGCCTTGTCCAATGCAGACCTCGTCCGGTGTTCAATTGCCACTTGGACGGCTTGACTTACTGAACATGACGAGAAGAAGAGGGCGAAAGGAGCGAGAAGGATTGATGAGAGCTTCACAAGCAGAAAGAGATAAGTGCTATGCAGGGTTCGAGATTTAGGGAAGTGTTCCAGCCTCGCACCGCATATTGAAGAAGGTTGCTACCATGTGTACATCCATGGCTAGGACATTTTTGTTGTGCGAAAATCTCTCGCCATGGCTCCAGTGGCGTTACTTCGAACGAGCAAGCTGCAGGCCTGTTACCAAGTGCAGAATCTTCGAGCTTGATCTACAGTCATATGGTGATGACGACGACAACGACCACGACGACCACGATAGTCTCCTACAGCGCGCTGAGCGCGCAGACATGCTAGTGACCGACTACTACTGTTCTGATGGTACTTACGGAGTTGATACCGGTATTGCTCGTAAAGGAGGCCGAATCCACGGCGCTGGTCTGGTCTTGTAATACGTCAGAGGCCTACCACTGTGCGTCCACTATTAGTCGAGAAGATCGTGCTGGTGTGCCTACCTGCTAGCATCGCAAGGCTCGAGCCTGTGTGCCATCTACCTATCATAGCGCCCAAGGTCGCTCTGGTCATTCATACAGGTAGTCGACACTATTTCCGGTTTTGGCCGACGAAAATGACTCGCAGCATGACCTCGCTTGCTCGAATGTCTGCTGCTTTCTGACTCGCGCGACTGAGCTCCGATGTTTGCTTCGGTCCTATGTGACATACACTAGCCATTCATAAAAGCTACCTAGAGGTCAACCAGTGGCTGTTGTGCGTTTGCGAGGCAACAATCCGCGCAGAAGACCTTCTTTCGTCGGAGAGATGTCCGAAAGCATGTTTGATTACTGGCACTCTGCCGCTACGATCAGGCGATTGCGCACGATGCTCCACCTATCAGCTGGCCATGCGGTCTTTTATAACGGCTTGTGACCGCAGATGTGAAGCAAGAGTTTAGCTTTGAGGCCCAGTGAAGTTCCGGAAATTTATTCTCGAAGGAACATTAGTCTGCTAAGCTTCGATGCGCTACGGGATGCGAGAACTGGTAAACCGTGTTAATGATGTCAAGACCTGACCACCTTCGTGGCATTGAGCATAGAACGTACAGTAGAAACATGCTGACTTCGTGCAGGTCGGACTCGGCTCTTTCGGCATGCCTCATACCACGCATGACATACATTGGATCCCGTGGCTCTCCTGCGAAGACTGTACCCAGTAATGTACCGATGTACGAGCCGCTTCCAGGACCTGCTCCCATCCAGCCTTTCGGTAGGTGGTTGCTGGTACGCTTTCGCCCCACGGTCAAGAGAAACGACCAACGCCAGAAGACCGGTGGTCGATGTTCGTTGCACTGGCCAGACTGTTGGTCAGACGGCGGTGAGTGTACGACGTATTGATTTGATACCATTTACAATCATGATGCAGGATACATTACATCTGCGAGCATGTCCTGGTTGCATGTGATCCATTTTCAAGCCCGCCAAACCCTGGTCCATTTGCAGCTCAGAAATGGCGCTAAACTGTGGAGTAGTCCGCTAGACAGCGTGCTTGATTGGACTGCATGTCATGTCTTGGCCTCGACAAGGGTTGGTGCGGTTGTCCAATCGATGCAGGTTTACGATGATTCTGTTGATTGGCATTTTGATTGACAATTTTGCCACCTTTGTTTGGAGGCGTCATCTCTCAGCCTCGCGTATTCTTTTGAGACACTGGGTAACTACTAGGCACATGCGGCTCGCGCAAACACCCCTCGCTCCGTCGCTGTTCGCCAGGTCATTCGACATTCGTCGAGCGCGGCATGGAAGCCGAAGTGTAGTCCTCCCGTCATATGACAATCAAGGTTCTTCTGGGCGTTCACGTACCGTTGTGCGTACGTTCGCAATTCCCCGTTCACTCGTGGATATTCTGACGGCTCTCAGGGCGCCGCACTTGCGGCCCGCGAGGCAGCAGAAACCAGTGGATTCTTCAGCTGACAATGGAGGCTGCACAACAGATCTTCACAGCGATTACTGTCACAGTCGTAGCCAACGACCAAGAAGGCGCATCATCTGTGGTTGCCTGCAGGAGACAAGGTGCTGGAGCAGCTATGTACAGTACATGTACATGTACCCGAGGAGATGCGGCCATGTGCCCAGCATCAATGATGTAATCGTCGGCTTGCGCACATCGGCTTCATCACTTTGATAAGGTCTGCACAGATGGTCATTATTATTGCTAAAGCTCCGTCGTTGACATGCTTTAGGCATGTTCCAGAAGGATTGAAGTTACCGGAGTCCATCAGCAAGCACAAGCTCAGTGGCAAGAAGATCTGCGCGCCCACATGTTCATCTACATAGCATGCACAGATGGTGCGGCGCGGGACGCGTTACAAAGGACAATCTTGTATCGGCGTGTACAGTAGCTTCGTGCCGAGGACTCATCATCATGGGCCGCAGCTCTTGTGGCGTGGGATGTCGAATGTACGGGCGATCCTCCAATGTGAAGACGGCGGGTATGTGCATTAATCGCTGCAGTTTCGGGACATGTCGCCAGCCGACGTCGACTTCATGTGGCAGATCATAAGGGCTCGACGCGTCTGCAAACGTGCAAGAAGTGGTGTATGTACCTACTGTGGCGGCGGGCATCAGACGGTGCATTGGCCAAAGGTGCCAAATACATTCGCGGGAGAGCAGAGCGGCCCAGTTCGACCGTGAGCCCCTCGTTGAGGTAGCATCGCAGCTATTGGCCAAAAATAACCCTTGCATGCTGCCTTCATATCATTCGATAGTGGCAGAGGCGGCGGAGCTTTGTCTGCGACAGTAGGACGGCCGGCAGGACGCAGGCTGGTTATCTTTGGAGTCTTCCTTGGTACAGTACAGCCACGCCAGACTTCAGGTCACGTCCGCGTGTCGCGATGTGAGAGCTGCACTGGGCCAATACACGATGTCGCAGAAGGACTTGGTGCTGCACGATCGCCACCGCTGCGTAGATGGGGAGGATGCGTAGATCGCAGATGGGCGCGAGACGGTCGTTGCTCCCCCATAGGCAGTATGTCGTTCTAGTATAAGCCACAGACACTCTCCACCTGCGACTCTCGCCCATTCCATTCGCTGTCACAATTGCGTGCGTTGCCTCCCGTCGTGCCCTTCCGCCAGTCAGTACCTAGTTGTCGTCGAGAGAAGCGTTCTTCCATCTCAATCTAAACTACCTTAACCTTGGCCTACCTTGCTGCATGCTCCGAACGAGAGCACATGCCACTCGGCGGTCTCGCCACGCCTCAGCACTACCCAAAGCAGCAGCGCCAGCAATATCTCCAGCGCCGTCGGGTGCGCGCGACAGCAACAGTAGCAGCAGCAGCAGCAGCACGAGAAAGACGATTGTTATTGCTACCTGACTGAGGGGCTGCTCGCGCAGAAACGCTGTGCCATCGCTACCAACGCCGTGGTGAGCACCTTCACGCAACGAATCACGACGGCACACCGACACTCGGCACAGCATCTACTCTGTTGGAAACAGACCGCCTTCGTCTTGGGCGCATTGCGGTTTACAAGTGAGTCCCAATTTCCTTCGTCCCGCCGACCCCTTCTCGCCGCTGCCAGCACACCGGATACCATCACGCAACGCTTTCGACCTCCCGCACCCGGTTGTTGGCTTCTCGGCCCACCGAGAAAGCCCAGCGCGACATCCCTTGCGCGCGGCCTACCAGTGTCGGGCTCGAACGTGTAACCCCAGCGCGGGTGCGAGGACCACGAGATGCCTCAGCAGTGCCGCAGCTAGAGTGATGAGAGATGCCGCACCCGAGCAGCCCGAGTGTCGACGATTGAACCAGACCAGCGACTGCAGCGAAACGACATCAGCACGAGCAACCCGGCGTCCTCCACGGGATATATCCTGAATTCCTGATCCTGAGGTGCCCAGCCATGGATCGGGCTCGGCGGCGTCTGAGCGTGGTCCGAAGGCCGAAGGATGCGCATCAATGATCAGCTGAAGCGGACCGTTGCTGACTGTGCCTAGGACCAAGCGAGTGGTCGACTGCCAACCGCAGCACAAAGTACAGTGTATTCCTGTACAGTGTACGGAGTACATACCTACCTGACCTTACGGTATTGTGCAGTTGTAGTGGGGGTATTCTGTCTGCGTCATCCGGGCGCTCGCCTGTTTGTGCTCGCGGCCCTAGGGCGAGGTAGCGTTGGCGCTAGGACGCCGCTGTGCAGAGCGTGTGCCACGCTCTCTCGGCGCATCAACCATCCATCGGCCCTCACTCGCGGCCTGCCTACAGCTCGCCCTTGCTTCACCCGCTGCACATCCAGTCCAACAAACAACGCTCCTGCGTCCCAGCCTGCGTGCACGCAAGACAGGGTTCTCCAGCTCATCCGCAAGCTTATCTGCGCGCTGCCAAACTTTGGGATCGTGCAGCGCAGCGCTCCGTCCCTGGTCACGAGCTATTCGATTCTCCACTTCATCACCCAGCGCGCGCGCGAGACACAGAGAGAGCGTATCCACTACCCACCCAGCAGTCCTCGTCCTATCCATGCGCATATCGCAGCGCGCAACCCTCCGAGTATTTCCAGCGCCTCACCGCCACCGGCGCGCGCAGGCTCAGCTCGAGACCGCACCGCCTGATCCAGCGCTGGCTGTGCGACGAACCCCAACGGACTGACTCTACGTGCTCGATGCCAGGCAGCGGGATGTAATGCTGGCTGTGTCGCATCGGAGCTTCGAAGCATTGTCTACTTCACAAGCCGGTCTGGCCATGGAAGACTCGGGCACAATCAATCCAGCAGCTTTGAATACGCCTGGTAAGCAAACCGCCATCGCCTGCTCGTGGTGCGACGCGTCCGTCGTGCTCTCTTCGACTGCACAGCATCGGCGCGGCTGAGTATTTCTCCTAGCCATGTCGCGATTGCTGACTCAAGCTGCCTTACTCTAGCCAACACCATTTCCCCCAACCTGCTCTCGACGTCCAGCCCGCGCGGTCAGAAGCGCAGTCGCACGCCAGATTCGTACGCAACGCCAGGTGTCAAGACGGAAGGCGGTATGTCGAGCCAAGATACACCACTCACATTGCGCATGTGGGCTACACAAAGAAGAAGCCACGCTGACATATGCTGCTGCTTGCAGATGACGCCAAGACCAACAAGATACGCAAATTGAAGGCAGAGCAAAGTCCAGCGCCGTCCAACATGTCGGTAACCGTCGGCCACCAGCCGCCGCAAACAACACATATGAGAACAACATCGTTATCACACGCATCTCCCACACAAGCCTCACCCACACGATCCACTCCTGGTTCAACAACAAAACCTCCTGTGATCAAGGCGCTGCCCACGGTCAGAGACCATACGACAGATCAGCTTGTACCGCAAGGTGACGAATATATCCCTCGTGAGATCGACGAGTCGGGAGAGACGAAAGTCTCCCCAGATGGGTATCTCCTCGGGGACCGCAAGTACAGATGTCACACTTTCAACGTTCCCAATCGTGGCGAGAAGCTTTTCATGCTCGCCACAGAATGTGCCCGTGTGCTGAATTACCGCGACTCATATCTACTTTTCAACAAGAATAGGTCATTATACAAAATTATCGCGAATCAAGCCGAAAAGGACAACTTGATTCACCAAGATATCCTGCCATATGGCTACAGATCACGGCAAATAGCCATCGTCACAGCTCGATCTATGTTCCGGCAATTTGGGAGCCGTTTGATCGAAGGCGGAAGACGCGTTCGCGATGACTACTGGGAAGCAAAGGCTAGAAAACAAGGTTTCACCGAGGACGACCCGGCAGGAGAGAAACGCCCAGGAGCTGCGAGAGCCCGTGAGCTGGCTGCCGCAGAGGCTGCAGCACACCACGCCAATGCGTTGAACTCTCTGCCACAGCACGGCGAGATCATCTACAATAACGCCGGGCTGGATGGTGGGCCACCCGGTCTTGGGCAGGTGTCGATTGCTCCATTGCCCATGATTCACCTGCCCAGTGAGGAACTCCGACCCGGTGCGACTGGTGGGATTCTACGGCCACGACAGGAAGTCACTGGGCCAGCTTACATGGACGCCACACGATCAAGTGCACCTGCCGAGATCATGACGCAAGCTGTAGGAGCAGCCGACTTCAACAAGCAATTGGCTGCGCAGCGCGAGCATCGTCGTCAGTACTTGCAAAATTATTGGGAGCGTCCTCATGAGCAGCAGACGACAGAATCGCAGACTGAACAAGCCGGTTCCAGCACAGTTGCGCCGCAGAATTTGCAAAGTCCGCAAAATGTGTCTCAACAACGACAGGAAGCGCCACAAGCATACTCTGCCTACCAGAACCCGCAGAATGCTATGCCATCGCCCGTCCAGACGATGCATCGAGGGGCTCCTGGGCCAGTGCATCACGGGTCACCGTCGATGGCCGTGGCCGCGCAGCATCGTCAGACTCCCTCATATTCTGGATATCCTCCCGCACAAATGTGGCCACCACCTCAGCCGCAACCATCACCACTTGGCCAGTCACATATGTCTGGGTATGGCCAGTCACAGGCGCCACAGCAACAGCCACAACATCATTCCCAGATGCCCCCACCACAAATGCCGGGTCAAGGGATGAGCTACGCTCAGCAGCTGGGTCAGATGAACTCGGCTGCGTACAGTGGCATGAATAGGAGCATGTATCAGCCCAACCCAAGTCAGTACATGGGCGGACAGGCTCAGTCTGGCGCAGGACCTCAGCCAGGCATGCAAGGATGGTCCGGTCCTGGCAACAACATGCCTCATAATTACGGCTACCAATGATACCCATGAGACGGATAGCCAGATGTGACGCAGATACCAGAGTTCGAGTTCGGTCACGCTTATACACCAATACCTTTTACATTTCTTGTGAATGCTTGGCTCGATCGAGGCTTTTACAGCATCTTTACCCTTTCACCCGAACGTTGCGCGCATTTCGTTGAGCCGTGTGGCTATAGCGACAACAACATCATCAATAACAACATCGATATCACCGGCTGTCCCGGAATCGGTATTCTACTGCATGCGTTCACGGACATGGGATTTGCATTCGCCTCGTGTTATCCAGATCGTTTTCCTGGTTGTAATCGCTTGCATCAATATGGCATAGCGGATTGATTTTGGTTCGAATGTGGTGACGATACCCAGATTGCTTCATGTTTTTTTTGGCGCTTTGGCATAACCTCTCGACACAGTGCTGCGTTTCCGGTCGCATGGGTCTAGTATGGATGGACGAATGTGAGGCGAGTGGGCACATTTAGGCGGAGCCAAGGTAGTGATAGACCAGGTGAAATTTCCCGTGGTGCAAGTTTTTGTACTTATTTCTCGCCTTCTTCTTTTTCACCTTCCAGTGACCGACATTCTGCAATGAATTATCACTGCCCAAGCTTTGGGAAGAAGGGAGTGCGCACGTGATGTGGTCGAACTTCCGCGTGTCGCGTCACTCTGCTTCGTCACCTCTGCTCTGCTTTCGTACACATGTACAAACAAGCCGGTGTGCTTGTAGACAACCATTACATGGACATGCACGCATAGTACAAGGACCACTGCAGCTGACAACCCGCATGTAATTGCAGTGTACCCTACGAGACCTCACGCCAATTATGAGTAGCAGAAGGTCAAGTTTCAGGAGTGTGCCGAAATATTCCCCAGAAACACGGCCACGATGAGCAGCGGTGCCAACCCATGGTCGGTGGGCCAGAAGGTGGAATTGAACGACGGACGACTGGGCACCGTGCGCTTTGTTGGGATAACAGCATTTGCAGAAGGACAGTGGGTAGGCGTGGTGCTCGATGAGCCATCGGGAAAGAATGACGGGTCGGTCCAGGGAAAGCGATATTTCGACTGTCCAGCACCGTATGGCATCTTCTGTCGTCCCAATGGGATCAACAGTGTCATTGAGGAGCCCAAGACGAAGGCGTCTGCAAGGCCAGCGGCCAACGGAGCACTGGGCAAGGGCGGAGGACGGCCCAGCAGTGTCCACGCAACAGTGACTGGAGCGCGACGGCAGACGCTGACGCAAACGTTGACTGGACCCGGCAAGCGATCCAGTGCTATCGATGGGAGTCCTACGCCTGCGCCCCGACTCGCCAGTGGCTTGAGATCGCCCATCAAGTCTCCCACCAAACAGCTCGGCACCAATGGCACCTCGAGGCCTACGAGTGCTTCAACCTCACGGACCGGAACACCTCCCGTCGCTGGTAGACGACTTGCCACGGGAAGCGCAGTGAACACAGCGACAGCCAAGTCGCGCCCAAGCCTTGCTCAAGCACCCAGTACAATTGCCCCTGGACGAAGGACGGCAGCTCTGACTGGCACGTCCACCGCGGCAGTCCGAAACACGCGGCCTCCGGCTACAGCCATCAATGCTGCTCGTCCCTCGATCGGAAAGCCTGTAGCTGCTTCTCGACCATCTGTGCTTGGTCGACTGGCCGCCAAGCCCGCAACGCGAGAACGACTGAGCGCAACGACTGAGGAGGGCACTAGTGACGATGCTAGCGAAGTTGCGTTCACACATGGGAGTACGGCTTCCTCGGCAGCCAGCCAGCGAGACACGGACGCAGAAGAACAAGAGGAGGAGGAAGAAGAAGGGGAAGGAGAAGAAGAAGATGAAGAAGAAGATCGGACCATGACCAACTTTGCGCCACCTCCACCGATACCTCCTTCGCCCACAATAAGTACTGCTCACTCGCGGCGGCCTTCTTCACCAGCAGCTGCGTCGATTCAATCCCAGCGGACCATTCGCAGTACAGCGCAGGACAAGCGTCGTCTTGAAGAGCTCGAAGCGACGAACAGACTGCTCGAACGCAAGCACATGGAAGACCGCGGGCTGAAGCAGGAGCTACAGAAAACCCAGAAAGAGCGCGACGATGCAAGGAACGTAAATGAAAAGTTGTCGAACAAGGCGAAAATGCAGCGGGAGGAACTGGAGAAGCTGAAGAAAATGGTGTCCGAATACGAGTCGCAGGCGAAGTCTGTGGAGGATGTGCAAGCTCAGTATGATCTCGACCTCGAGAGTGCTCTGGTGGATCGAGAAGTGGCCGAGGAAACAGCAGATGCGCTCAAAGAAGACTTGCGAGAGGTGCGCCAGAGGAACGAAGAAATGGAGCTGGAGTTAGAAGTTCTCAGGGAGGAGAACAGTGAGCTGAGCAAGGAGATGAGCCCCGAAGACCGGAATAGCGCCGGCTGGCTGCAACTGCAGAAGAGCAACGAGCGGCTGAAGGAGGCTCTCCTCAGTCTGCGTGACATGACTAGGGACCACGAAGCGGAGCTCAAGGCACAGATTGCTACAATGGAGGAGCAGATCAGGGACATGGATACCGTGAGGACTCAATTTGAGGAAAACCGTGAAAAGTTACTGCGTGCGGAAGCGGATGCTGAGGATCTGCGGGAGCAACTTGAGGTGGCGCAGAATGCTGAAGAAATATTGGAGAAGCTGTCCGACGAGAACATGCTGCTCAAAGAGCAACTCAACGAGCTGAATGGCGTCATAGAGGATCTTGAGGACCTGAAAGAAGTCAACGATGAGCTAGAAGTCAATCATATTGAAACAGAGAAACAGCTGCAAGAGGAAATTGACTTCAAGGACAGCTTGATCGTCGACAGAGAGCGAACTGCGAGAGAGCAACAAGCAGCACTTGACGAAGCAGATTACAATATCAATCGCTTCCGAGCGCTTGTCAGCCAGATGCAGAGTGATTTGCAGGACCTCGAAGCGAGCAAACAGATCTCGCAGGCAGAAGCCGACCAGTTGTCGAGCAAATCACGAGCTATGCTGGACCTGAACCAGAAGTTGCAATCAAGTGCTGCCAAGACACAGATCAAGACTATCGATCTCGAATTGCGCAGACTGGACGCCGAACAGGCGAAGCAGCATCTGGAGATCGTGCAACTTTTCTTGCCGGAATCCTTCCAAGCTGAGCGCGATAGCGTGTTAGCTTTGCTTCGGTTCAAGCGAATTGGCTTCAAATCGACCCTCGTTCAGAACTTTCTCAAAGAGCGTATCTCATCATTTGGCACGCGCGGTCAGGATGAGGAAGTCTTCGCTGCATGCGACGCTCTTGATAAACTCACGCTAATTGCTGGAATTTCAGATCGCTTAGATCGGTCCCTCAGTCACTGCAATTTGGATGCCTTCTCGAACTATGGTGGCGCCTATCACGAATTGGATGTCGTGGAGCGCACCCTGGACAGTTATGTTGATGCTTTGCGACGGGATGAGCTCAAAGAGAGCGAGATGACCGTGCGTCTCGGGCGTTCTATCGACGTTATGAAACACCTGTCAAGTCTCCACTTGCACAATGGTCTGGCTGATCATGCCGATGATCTGATTACACGGACAAAACTACTGCAGAGTCACCTGGATAGCACGACATCTGCTCTGATTGTGACCAAGAATCTCGTCGAGAGTGGCATGCCGAAAACTTCGGAAGACATGGAATACGAAGATGAGAGTGTGACTGATGCTGCTCTCATTGTCAACAGAATCAAGACTATCACAGAATCAGCCAGGAATGCCAAGGTGGTCGCCGGCAGGACGCTTCGCGCATTAGAAGAGCTAGAGAAGAGCTCTCTGACACCTGAAGAGTCTTTCCTCGAGAACTTCGAAAGTGTGGAGCAGTCGGCAGCCCAAATAACAGCTTATGTCTGTCATAGTGGAGCTGCTCTTCAGAAGATACTTACGGAGGAAGGCCGTGCAGAACCAGTCTCGCCATCGGAAGTATCGGCAGTATTGTCCAGAAGTGCAACAAGTATCTTCTCTCTTCCCTCCGCCGAAGCTGGACCATACGCGACTCTGAATGCTCGTCTCCGCGACCTTAATGATTTGCTATCGGATCTCTCCAGCATTCCAACGGACTACGACAACGCTGTTGAGTTTGATCGAGCTCCAGCCCCATGGGTGGCACGCGCACAAGAGCTTAAGCATATGAAGGAAGCAAATGTAGACATTGAAGCCGAGCTAGCCCGTGCCCAGGTCGCTATCAATGAGCGAGATGGCCTGGTCAAGCAGAAAGAGATTGAGCTCAATGAGCAAACTATCAGAATCGAAATGCTCGAAGCGCGCATGAAGGATGCAAGTAAGCGATCGGCCAAGATTGCGGAGCTCGAGAAGGAGGTTCGTGACGCCAAGGCTGCCGAGTCGAAAGCGAAGGGTGAACTTGCCCGTGCCCAACAGAATGCTACTGAGGACATTGACAGAGTCCGAGAAGAAATGGCCCGACTTGCTGAGGAGCGGAGCAAGCATGGAATGGGTAACAAGAGCATCGATGGTGATGCCATCGGTTCAAATGCCGCCGCGACAATGCAGCGTCAGCGCTACAAGATTGCCAGCCTTGAAGGTGCCGTTCGCCATCTGAAGCAAGAAAACCACAAATTCCATCTACCGCCCCCGGACACGTCGCGCAGACTGTCAAATAATAGCTGGTTGGACTCATCAGCGTCTGTTTTCACATCCAGAAAGCAGCAGCCTCGCAGCAATACTACTACTAGCCTCGACCTCGACCGCGGCCTCCAGACTCTACTGGATCTTTCCACCCAGTCCACTAGTATTGATCTAACAAAGATTCCCGAAAACAAGTTGGCTTGGCGGCCTGCCAAGCAGACTCCTCGATGGCAAATCGAGGTCAGAAAGGGTCATTGGGCAGAGTTCGATCACTGGCGCGGGACTTTGATCCGAGAAGATCGGGAGAATAGGAAGGGAAACCTTGGTTATGGGGCACTGCCGAGTGGTGTGCAAGTGTGAGAACTGAAAGTCCTCTATATGGGATCGTGTGCAACTTCAAGTTGGTAGCAAAGATTACCCCCTCAGTGACGATGTGTATCAAACTGAAGCATGTCCATATATTTGCGGTGCAGTCGGGTGAGAGTTCAATCCTGCAGATCTTTCGATGGTGCACAATAAATTTACTTGCTCCATCATGCGCCAAAGGTCTGAGGCAGAGTGTTCGTTGTCGCCGCAAGCTGCCTCTCGTCTGAATGAGCTACGTTCATTGGAGGGAAGGCGTGAGGCGGCCAGTGTGCAGATCGCCGGCGAGTCGTTGGTTCAGACGTACGAAGAGACCGTCGGACCAAGCATATTGTGGGTCAACCAATAATCAGTTTCGAGAGACCGAGCGATGCTGGTATCTCAAACGGGCTACTTACCATGAACTAGAGTGCGCTGATACACTCTTGGCAGTCTGGTTATTAGATAATATTATGTTTAGCTTGACTGAGCCTGGCACTCAGGGACTGCCTAGCAGCCACAATACTCATGCCAGAGACGGTCTATTATGCTTTCTCAAAGAAGAGGCCATGGCTCACTCACTCGCCTGCGCTACTCGTCTCGTCAGCTTCACTGACGGAGTCTTCCTCGGGCTCAAACTCCCCATCATCAACACTGCCCTCTTGTACATTAAACATAGAGAGGCGGTGCCCAGCGTCGATGCGATTCCATTCATCCTCACCGGCTTCAGCATGATCGTTTGAGCCTTGCTCCGAGTCCGCCCGCTTGGCAGTGACATCGTCGACCTCGTCCACAGTTCGCGACTTACTCCGTAGTCTTCCTGCTCTAGGACGTACACCATCATGTTGCTCAGAAGTGCTGGAAGACGTATCGGCCGAGATCAGTATACGGCGCTTGTTTCGTTTGTTTAGAGACACTGCATAGCGTCCTGGTCGATGCGGACCATCCTCGTCCTCACTGCTTGCTGAGCGGGTTTGCATGGCTTTCTTCGTGGCCCGCACATTGCCCACCTGGTCTCGTTGGAAGTCGATATCGTAGAAATTGTTCAAAACTAGACCAGAGTTACGCACGTGCGGCACCGATTTAGACGACTTGGCTGGCTGAGCAGCTTTGCCACCTAATTGGTCCTTGGGGAACGATGGGCCGTAGTCGAAGAAGAACTCTTCGCCAGCTCTAATGTTCTTCTTAGCATACATGCCAATACGGAAGACAGTGTTGACCATGCTGATCAATGGCTTGAGATTGGACTTGGAGCCATCAATGTGATTGATGAACCTCATCTTGTTCCCAAAGTAGGTGCTGTCGATTTCTTGCTTCTGATTGAGAGTAAACAAGTAGCTCAACTTCTGATGCTCATACACTGCGCCACGGCGATCAGCTTCTTCTTTAGTGATAGTCTCTCCCTTGTACTCGCCGACGAATTCGTCGACGCGGATGTCTTCGCATGCATATAGTCCCAGGCCGTGGACTCCGCTATCTCCAAGGATTGTGTGTTTTGCCACACCTCGTTGAAGGCTGGCCATGCCGCACCTGTTCTGAAGTATGCGTTCGTCATGTCGATGCACTGGGTCCAGGACGTCAGCAACGCCGCAGTCGCTGCAGAGGTCTGGATCACACTCCCGGCTTTTTTGCCAACACGCGCAGCGGTCGTCTTCCCAACATACTGACTTTCCCTTTGGGCGTTTGCCGCTGTGACATTGACAGCCTTGCCATTTACGTTTACAGCCGGGACCACATCCACAAGACTTCTCACAGGCTATTTTCGCATCAAAGCATGAGCATCGGGCATCCGAGCAGGAGATACCTGGATGGTGGCATGGGTAGAAAGGATCGCGTTCGTCTGCCTTCCATCTAAGAGTCGCGAAAGGGCCCTTGTCCCAGTATTCAAGGTTGTGCCGTTTCGCTTGCTCCACTGGCTCGCTGTCCACTGTCTCGGGAAATGGCACTCGTACTCGGTAGTTGACAACTTGTGGTAGAATGATATCCGTCTCGACTGTCTGGTTATCCGCGGGACCATGACCCTTAGGGTGATCCCTGATCTCGCCATGAAACAGACAATTGAAGCGCATGCAGACTCGACAAGTTAGCTGGCCCTCAGCCTGGACATTTTCCGCCTCTGCCGCCTCTGCGACAAGTTGCTTTGTGTAGGCACTTCTCCGAACCAGATGCCAGAAGGAGAATTTTGCAATTTTTTGAAAGTGGTCGCATAGTACTGCTGCTCTTCCGACATTCTCTGGCTTTGGTGTAGGTAGCTTGTCGAGAACCCGTCCCCAGCGTGCTCCTCCCCTAACAAAATCCTCGGATATAAAGGTTCGTCGATCGCGGAGAGCCTTGCGAGCATCTGCGCTAGTCCCAACATCGGGGTTCACCTCGAGCAAAAAGTATAAGACATCCGACCATGTGCAGCCAATCTTCTCGATCAAGTCCTCCACGTAGGGTCCAAAGCTCTCAGCCTGTCCAAGACGCAATAGCTTTCTCTCTCGGTCATCAATGTCCACATAGTACTCCTTCTTTAATGCGTACGCCTTGCTAAGATCGAAATCGTCTCCAAAGTATGGGCAATGCTGAAGACTGGTAATATTATTTGCGAGCAGGCTGTTGCTGATACTGACGTAGTGGGAATATGCAGGCACTTCTAAAGTGTTACTCGTGTCGTACGTTGTGTATGGTGCGAAGTATGAATTCTTTTGTGTCTTGGAAGTCGAAGGATTAATTTCGGTAATCAACTTTGCGCAACCCCCAGGTACGCCCTTCTTGGCTAAGGGACGTAGCGGTATTGGGGTCATCAGGCGAAAAAATGAGGTGGCTTGTCCTGGTCTTTGGACATTGGCTCGGAGTCGGCTTGTCACACGAGCGCGTTGCAGCTCAATCCTCGTCCAGTGCTCGTTGTCGTCGCGCATCTCCTGAACGTACTGGCCGACGGCTCTCTCAATCGCGTCTGTCCGTTGGGCGTGCGGATCGGACTGTAAGAGGGCATTTTTATCATTGTGCTTCGCCTGGATTCCATACTGGTCAGATTCCACAGCCAGAGACGATGCATGCGGTTGATTAGATTCGTCTTCAGCCACTACGCGTGACGTGGAGCTGGGTAATGACATCGGTGATCGTGCCATGCGCACTCCTTTCCGCAACGTTCTGAGGCCGCCTTGATCATTTTCGGCGACATCAATGGGATGTGATCTCACTTTCGGGCCGGCAGAGGGCCTAGGACTGTCGGAGTGTGGTCGGGCTTTACTCGTTATCAACTTAGAGGTTCCTGCATTGTCGATTGGTGACAAAGGCGGGCTTTCTGGTATCGTGGAGCGGCGCTCACGGACTTCGCTTGGTCTCGTAGAAGTTCTAACAATGAAGGATCTCTGGCCGGGACCTGCTGGTTTTGTAGGATTGCTACCATACGAAGGCTTCTGGCCCAATGTGATCGCCTCGCCGCGAGACGACAGGCTCCCGAGCGCATCGGAAGCCATGGCCTGACGTGGTATGTCGGAAGAGTGTTCAACCGAGGGCACTATCACTGGTGGGCCAGTAGATGCTGACACAACGTCTCCAACTGAGCTACTGGTACCGAGACTCGCGGGGATCCGTAAGCTATCGAGTGTGGACAGCCCATTTGGGCGATCTTTTGGTGTTTTAGACGATGCAGCTACTGGTAAGTGCTCGTTGCGGACCTCTAGGTTCTTGCAGGAGTGTATCGATCGTGGCGTTCCTTTCGAAGATGGAGAGTGGTTGGACTGAGCACCATGCCCATTCAGTCTTCTTTTCTTCGCTGGTTGCTGGTCATTGTCATCTTCCTTGGTCAGGTCAACTACATCGAACTTTCTTATAGTCGTATTTGCCGAAAGTTGAGCTGCTTGACCGCCTGTGGTTTTGCTAGTAGAAAGATCTCCCCCGACTTCAGAGACCGGTTTTCGCTTCAGCGGGTTGAGCGGAGGAATGCCATGAGATCGCTGCTGATCACAATTGTGGTCTGGCCTTTGAACACGCTCCTGAGCTGATTTCGAGGAGCTGGCTTGCAACGTTCCTTTGTGAGATGATGGTGCGTTAGGTGGCAGTTGATGTAAGCGACTCCTGTCCGGGGGCGATATATGTGCAGAGCGAGCCTTGCCTGCGCTCTTCCCTGGTAGGAGACGATCACGCTCCAAACTTGCTGTCGAGGAACCGCTCGGTGTTTGCCGTGGTACCGGGAGCTGCGGAGGCTTTGATCTGTTCACGGGCACTTGTTCGCGAGGTCGGGCACTTTTTGAAGCTGAAATGCCATTACGTCCAGGGTATTTATCATGTTCGTGAGACCTACCGCTAGTGGTTGGTTTGCCAGGAGGAAGTCTCACGTGTCCTTTGGCGTTCGTTGGCACTGAGGGGTTATGCTGCGTCGATTTTTGCACGGGTTGCTTGGGAGGCAGTGTCGTCGGCTCGTCGTCGTCATCACTGCAGAGATCTATGACTACTCCCATGTCGTCGCCTCTATCAAGGCCTATCAGGTTCTTTGCGCCACTCGAAGTCTGGCGCGAAACCGCATTCTTCTTCAGGCCAAGGCTTGTTTCGTCGCTTGGGTGCTGATCTCTTTCGTGACGCGCAGCAGCATTGATTGTGTGCTTCTGCTTCGCATGTGTGCGTTCAGTGGCTGGTCGTGGCATCAGCAATGTTGCAGTGGACGAGATCTTGCAAGTGATCTTGAATTCGCGGCAACGCCTGCAGACGGCGCCAACATTGTCTTGCTTATCGCATGTTCCAGAAGCTTCACGAGGCTCAAGATGGAACCCGTCGTCTCAGTCGCTGCGTTCCGTGGGGGGGAATGGGAAGCCCGTTGTGGTGGTGGGCGTGTTGGTCGAAAGTAGAGAGAGAGAAGAGTTACCAGGTACCTTTTGTCAGTCAGGTCGCGTTCTTGGAGCGGCAGGTGCTGTCGCGCGCCAATTAAGGTTTCATAAACGACTTATCGTTTTCTTGGCACTGAACAAGTAACTTTGGCCAATCACGGCAAAGTGACACTAAAATTCCATCTCTGATCTCATTATTATTAAACAATATAGATGTTTTTAAGAGGCTTTTACGAAGCGACGGGAGTTATAGCTAGATCAAAATACCTATAGCCCCGATAACAATAGCACCCTTACGCAATCCCTGCTCCTTTTTGTCTCACTTATATTTCACGCTGCAAATCAGTCGAATAGCTAGAAATTAGTTAGGTCTCTAGCTAAATGCGTGTCGTGTCGTGGGGTAAAATTGTCGGATAATCGGACGACGGAGGCAAGCGAGCCAATCGGTGATCAACGGCGTGTAACCTCGATTCACTTCAATATACATGTATGTAGTTGCACTGTTGGGCAGTCAGTAGTCACATAGGGGATGTTTATTATGTACTGGCGCGTTGATATAGTCAATGAGTCTATCATCTTGTTGATTCACTTCGGCCAGTACGGTGAGCACTGCGATAACGTGCAATTGAGCCCAGCTGCAAGTCTATCCTTGACCACCTTCTCAAGAATGGTCTTCCCTCCGTTCACCAAGCCTGGGAACAGCCAACGCTTGCACTCACTCATCATCGCCGCTGCACTCTCACGCGAGCTTCGTGACCCTCGATATACGTACCCAGCGTTCGCGTTGAGGCGACCAGTTCCACTTCCCGCGCCACCGAGTACGTCTGAGGCTCGTCCAGCTCACTTTCCGCCTCGTCTGAATCCCATTCTGCAATGCCTTCACTGTTGGTACCATGTCCAAGCGGGTCACGTTCGCCTGTCTCCCAAGTCAGACGGACTTGCGTAGGTATCACATCCAATCTCTTGCCAAGCATGCCAATCACAGAGTAAATGCTGAGTGACTTTGGTATTTTGACTTCCCATTCATCGTAGGCATCAAACATAAAAGTGACGTCGATGAGCCTCGCTGCTAGACTGTGGGGGTCGACGGCCTCCCTACTCGAGAAGTCTACCCAGACATCAGTACGCGCTCTCTTGTGCTGCCTTGGTCGCATCCTGAGTGTTAACAAGGTGACAGGAAGACATCTTACCTGGTATCACTGGTTCGCCATACTCTTCGCACAGTTCGCTCCATCTCGGATGCTTGTCCAGGATCTCACGTCGTCTATCCGGAACCGCCGCTGCCAGCTCTGCCGTAATCTCATGGAGATAGTATTTATCAGCATTGAGCCTCTCCTTCTCGGTGACCTTGCTGTAGTTAAGCATGTCTAGTTGCGGCAAGCGAGCGATAGTGAGCATGTAAGCATCCTCTGCCATGAGCTTCTTCCCTGTAGCTGACTTCAGATTGCTGTATATCGGGTTACCGGTCATACGAAGCTGGGTCATTGCCGGGAAGGCAACGTGGAGAGCATCTATCACATCCCAAGATTCGATACTGTTGTGAGCTAAATCAAGACTTGTGCATGAGCAGCTCACCACTGTGCTCCGCTCTCCTACACCTATGATCTGGCATTTCTCCACGTTGAGCTTCTGTAGCTCGTTGCAGCTGGATAGATGTTGTAGGTCCGACAAGGCAGAATAGCTGTTACTCGAAATGTCGAGCGTAGTAATGTGGACAGGCAATGCTTCCACACCCAGAGAACTAGTAGTGCGAGCCTCATCGTCGGCAATTCTGAGTGTTTTGATACCTGGGAAGTGGCGCGAGACTACCGAGCCCAAGGTCTGGTTGTCTTGCTGAAGCAGAGTGTTCGAAAGGCTGAGCAACGATACTCGTGGCAGAGTGATAGGATCATTGTCCGGGCGAATGGTGAAACGATTGCCATCGAGAATGAGGTGGACCAGCTTAGGAAGCAGGGTGACCAGACCAAGTATCTCGTCGAAGCTCTCGAAGAGATTGCCCCCAATATCCAATTCAGTGATGTCTTGACAGGCGTCTCGAATGGCATCGTCCTCGCCATTCGGAACATGACGAATCCGCATATGGTCCAAGATCAACACGTGTATACCCTGCAGTGCCGCTTGTCGTTTAGCAAATTTCTCGAAGCCAACTTCCTCGGCTTGCTTTGAAGAGAAGTAGACTTTCTCATTTATTTTGGTAGCATCATCAGACATGTATTTCGCACGCAGCGCTTGATAGAAACTTCTTGGTTCGTCCCATGGCTGCTGGGGCCTCAAAAACGAGGCGACGGAAGACGACTTGCTCCTGCCTAACGTGAGCTCAAGAATGCTGTTATCCGCGAGTGAACGGTGAATATATGTCTCGAGCGCGCCGACCTACACTCGAAATACTTGATGCCCTCAAATGTACCGTCGTGCTTCCCTCGAGCTGGGTCATCCCATTCGACTCCCAGCCACTCCCCAGACTTCCCCTGGACAGAGCCGATAAAGCGCACGGTGCAAAGATGTCCTTTGAGACTCAGCCGCTGGTTGGTGTAGAAAGCCATGATCGGCATGTTCTTGTCTATGTTAAGTGGCCGTGTTTACAAAAGCGCGAGAAGAAGGGACTGTCACAAGCCACGACCCACTTTTATCCATGGCCAATCTGTGATTCATCTGTACGCGTTGGTTGACAGCAACAACCAAACACACAAATGACACTTTCCCTATTCAGCGACCTTTGGACATCTTGAGCTTGTCACCGGAACGCAGATTCACCATCACGTTGACGACAGCATCGCAACGTGACCATGGAGAACGTACAAGGTAAGCCGCCCCTCGACGACTTGCGCCTTACTTCTGACACAATCACGCCAGTGTGGGCATCGTACCTTTACGAGCAACATGCGCACAATCTTCCCGACAGCATTCGAGACCAGCTTCCTAGACTCGCCTCAAACCCGTCCTACTTGTCCTATGCACGAACAGCCTACTCGTACTTTGCGCTAGCGTCCTCATATGTCAATCCCATACTCAGCACAGCCGTGAGCAGTATCACCTCGAAACCGGACCTTGCCACCATCGCGCTTCTGCTGGTGATCATATTCATCAGCCTGAAGATTCTGAACATGATCGTTGGGACGGTGCTTTTCTGGTTCAACATGGCGAGGAAAGTAGCTTTCTGGGGCAGCTTGATGGCGTTGGCGGTGTGGATGTATACGAGAGGACCAGAGGGAGTGGCAGGAGATATTGGGCATTGGTATGGTGTGTGGAAGGGCGAGTATGCGCACTGGAGTGAACAGGAGCGATTGGCGAGAATCATGAGGGAGCAGGGTATTCCTGCGGGTGCTGGCAGGCCACAGCCGAATGGACAACGATGGTATTGATGGCGAGGACTGCATGAAATCGATATTCAGAATGGAGTTATTGGACGTCAAACGGCGCATGGATTGTGTGACAGCTTGTGATATTAGCGAAGGCGTTTTGGCGAAGACTGAACGTTTGGATGGTGCTGCTCCTCGACTTTCGTTCATCACGATAGGGATGGAAGACGACGAAGGGAGGACTTTGCAGCTGGCGCCGTTTGTACGCGTGAAGAGAGCGAGAGCGACTGGACTTGACATTGAAATGCATGCCTGTATCCGCGTCTCCATCGATTTGCTCCCATGTTCACGCTGCCGCCAACTTCTTCTCTCCAGACTTCACGACTGAACTTCTAGCACTAAGGTAGAACTATCACCGCAGAAAGCGAGAAAACGAGCAAGCATGAGCGACACCAGTTCAAACGGCTTGGACTGCGGTGTTTCCGTGGGCCACAAGTGTGACAACGCCGGTTGCTGGTAATATCTGCGTGGCGAGACGAACTCGATCCCGACAGTGAGTCCATCTTCGCCGTGACGATATCCGTATGCGCAAGGAACGCATTGACCCATGTTAGTCCAGGCACGAGGCATTTCCCTGACACTACTGCTGCAGATTCTAGGTACATATTGATCTTGACACACATTGGCTTCTACCTTGATCACACCCAGTGACCTTTTTGCCATGCAGGCACATTGACACATGGTGCGCCAGCAGCATCAATTGCTTCGACGGAAACAAGGACAATCCTGTGAAATCGCTCGCCTCCGCAGTGACCAATACTTCAACGACAGACTACAAGCAGACGAACCTCATCGCAATGGTCGGCGATGGGTTTGTTCTGAATCAAAAGTTCATTGAGACTGACACTGAGAACGAGTCGTTCGACAACTCCGCGGAAGATGGCGAGACGACTCTGCTATCCACCACAGAAGAACATCATGTGCACTGCCTACGACCCGTTCTGCCGTGCTGCGACCTCTACCGCGCGAAGGAGTCAATCAGAATTGGGTCAGACATAAGAAGGCATTCGACGGAGCTGAAGGCTGGAATGGGAAAAATATACCGTATGTATTCCTTCTCAGAACTTCAGCCTCCTGCGAAACATCCATGGCCAGTGCCTCTCTCTCATGCCCAACGTTCAAAGCCACTACCTTACATGATTGAACACAAGCCATCACCGAAGGCTGCATCGAAAGATATTTTACAATGATCGCATAGGTAGGTAGTCCCCATCTATTTCTCCCGAAGCGGCAGGTGAACGCTGCTGCTGCTCCACCCGATGCTCTTGGCGTACTATACGATCTGTGGAATGTGGACGATGTGGGTGGGTGCTCGTGCCGACTTCAGCGACGATTGTCGATCCTCGATGCTCCCACCACCACGCAGGCACTCGAGAGTCTAGACATCCCGAGTACATACTCCGTGGTCCACTCCCCCTTCCTTCTGCGCCCTCCTTCGCCTGTACACGCAGCCCGGAATGGCTTGTGGACATACATACCCACCCCGTGCAGACTCTTCTGGAGCGATGGATACAGTAGGGCATTTTCTCAAGATAGTAACCGTCCTCGAGCCGGTCGACTCCTGTGGCCCGGTGTTGCTGACCCGGACCGAATATTGCCACCACCAAGCTGAAGACTGCTCCACCATCAGCTTCGCCTCATGAAAGATGTGCGAAGCTGGACGAGCGAAGCAAAGCCGAGAGGCCATCACGACCATATATATATATATATAAAAGAGATAGAATCAGCCATATACAACGAACAGAAATCAGCAAAAGAAACATACCCTGTTTGACCATATATCCAACATGCTTCACTCGAATATCGCCTTTGTCTTCCTCGCAGCGTCACGCATTGCGCAAGCCCAGTACGCCAGCACGACCACTTTCACCTTCAAGGGCACTACCCTTCCCACAGGACTCGCTCGCTCAGGTTACACCGTCGACGATGATGACAGTGCCACGAAATACGACCATGAGTTCGAACCCTCCATGGCATATGTCCAAAATGGCTACCTGAACCTCCTCGTTCCAGGCGGCCAGCAGGACGAGTCTGTGATCTGGTCTGCGGAAGTGGTGACGTCTTTTACCGTCTCAGCAGCCCGAGTGGATACGTGGGCCATTTTGACCCAGACTGCTGGAGTGTGCAATGGTAAGTATATTCGAAAGACATTTTTTTATATATATTATAGTCTTCTTCCCCAGTGGCGGTGCTGCTCAAGCTAATCGCTTTCCAGGCATGTTCTTGTACGATGGCGACACTTCCGTCTCCGGCGGCATCCAGGAGAGTGATATCGAATGGTTGAGCGATCCCAACTCGCTCGCTTTCACTGTCCCGGGAATCGCTCGCGCGTTGCAATATACCAACCAGAATACGACTGTGGTCGGCGGCCCGTCGACTAGCGGGCCCGGCGAGGTGCCTTCGGATGCGACATCTGCTGTGCATAAGTATAGTATTGATTGGAGCCATGGCCAGACGTCGTTTTTTGTGGATGATGTCGCACAGTATGCTTTCACTGCGAATGTGCCTGTCACGAAGAAGGCGCACTGGGTGTGGAATAATTGGTCGTGAGTTAATTGACTGCCCACTCACTCCCCCGTGGAAGTGTACCCTTCAGGTGCTGATTATGTCGTTGTAGGAATGGTGATCGACAATGGAGTGCCGGCCCACCAGCGAGCGATGCTGTGTTCAAAATTCAGAAGATCGTGATGGCCTACAACCCCGGGTCAGCGTAGAAAAAAAAAGCTGAGCGAGCTTCGTGTTAGTGGGGACTGCCTCTGATTCAGGATATACCCTCCAGTTCTGTGCGTCCCGTCCTGTACCATCAGATGGGCTTGCCTGTACAGACTCGTTTTATGATAGTGTGTGTCCGGATATAGTTTTCCGCCTCCTTAGGAAGTCTACCTCCTTATCACTCTCCCATACCCTTTCCCTGTCATATTCTCTCCGCTCAAGTTCTGTACGCCTATATCCATCCATCCCTCCCTCTCACTCCTCTTCAGCGCGCATCGCATTCCCCAAACACCCGTCACTTAACCCTCAGATCTCCTCCTACCTACCTTACCTTACCTACCTTTTGCTTCGCCAAACGCTGCTAGCATTCGCAACATCTGCCGCCTAGCGTGCCGCCGAAACCCCCATAGGGCTGCCTGTTCGTACATTCTCAAGTAGTGATGCGATGCGTGCTGCGACGCTTGGTGGTGGAAGATGCTCTTCTTGTTTTGAGAAGGCGTGGTCTGGTCGGATGGAGCAGCGGGAATGCCTGGCGGCGGGGCAGCGTTGTTGTTGAGGTAATAGTCGTGTTGTTGTTGTGATATAGGCTGGAGGGAGGTGATATGGTCCATCTATTCTAGTGCGAGGTCTAGAACGATTTTTCTGGAGGGAAGAGAAGAGAATATAGGTACGTCTATTCTATATGACAAGTCGAGACAATGCGAGGCTGCTTTGCGCCTTCAACTATGTACATGTATGTCGAAACAGATTTTATCAGTGATAACAATAAAATGCGTGAATATGACCATCATCCTTGGCGGTGGACGGATGTAGAACTACATGTACATGTACCTCACTCTCATTAGCCGTGCTTCGGTGCCGATAGTTCTACAGCTCCCGACCAGCTCCGCCCGTTGGTAGAGAACAGGTGAGTCGTAAGAACTTCATTATATCATTAAAATAGAAGAAGCCATTCCAAGTCACAATCTCCCTGATAAGGTAGTTGTATATTCGACTACAAAAGGCATCATCAATTAAATCATGGAAGGTCCTGGCTATCTCGCTGTCGCCATCCAACCCGGCAAAGACACCGACGAGGCCGCTTTCCACGAATGGTACAACACGGAGCATGGCCCACTGCGTCTTCGGCTGCCTTTCATCGAGACGGGAGACCGCTACACCGCCGCCGATGGCCAGAGACCCGAGTGGTCGGCCGTGTACGACGTGTCCGACCTGACGTGGATCAACAAGCGCATCTACAGCCGACTGCGAGAGGAGCGATCCAAGCGGGAGAAGGCGGTGATGAGCACATTCGAGTCGTTGGACCGCAAAATCTACCGTCTGGTGTCGACTCGCGGGGATTCCAAGGGCCCCGCTCCGGCTACTGTGGCCTTTGCAGTGAGACTGAATGAATCTGACGTGGACGAGTTTGACAGATGGTACGAAGAGGAGCACATCGGCATGGTTTCCAAAGCGCCCGGATGGATGCGCACGAGACGCTTCAAGATGCTCGTGGGCGGAATCACTGGAATGCCGCCTGCTGGTCAAGTGGAGCTCCTCGCAGTTCACGACTTCAAGCAGCCTCCAGATCTGGCCGGAGCCGAATTCAAGGCGGCCACGTCGACTCCATGGCGGGCTCAAATTGTTCCCAAGCTCCTCTGGAAGGAGCTTCGAGTATGGAGTCACCATTTGACATTCGATGCTCTCGAAGAGCCGCCATCCACTGTGATCACTACAGACGGAGCAGAGCTCAAGTTCCAACTCGAAGGCAATCCCGCCGACCCTGTGATCGTCTGCGTCAACTCCATCATGACCAACCTGCACATCTGGGACGATGTCGCAAAGTCGTTAATGACCGGTGTCAACGGCAAGACATATCGCGTTCTCCGATATAACTCTCGCGGATATTCCCAACAGGCCGCAAAAAGCAACGACACCACCTTCGACCTTCTCGCCGACGACCTGGAATATCTCCTCCAGCGTCTCCACATCGAAAAAGTCCACGCCGTCATCGGCGTCAGCATGGGAGGCGTCACAGCCATCAACTTCGCCATCCGCCATCCCGACATGCTCGACAAATTCGTCGCCTGCGACTGTAACGTCGCCTCCAGCCCCGCCAACACCCAAGCATGGGCCGACCGCGTCGCCCTCGCCCAATCCCACGGCATGCCCGAACTCGCCCAAATCACCGTCTCACGATGGTTTACACCCGAACACACTGATACGGAAAACGCCCGCCAAGTCCTCTCCATGGCTGCACACTCGAACTTCGAAGGTTTCCGACTCAACTCTCTCGCGTTGAGCAACTATGATTTGAAACCTAAGTTACAAGACATTACCGCTCCGGGCTTGTTAATCGCGGGAGAAGGCGATGGGAAAATTCCAGAGGCGATGCAGAAGTTTGGGATTCCGAATACGACGTATCGACAGATCGCGAAGGCGGGACATTTGCCTTTTTTGGAAAATCATGATGCGTTTATGGAGGCACTTGCGGGGTTTTTGTAGTGTATTTACTTTAGTAGGCTGCAATATAATGAATATATAGCCTCTTTATCAGTATACTTTACTTTACCATGAAGAGAACCTGTGAGTGAAGTGAACCTGTAAGTGAGAGAACCTAACTACCTTTTTAATCAAATAACAAACAAAAATCAAGCAGGACCCGGCCCCCCAATAACCCTCGCCCCATCCACCATCATCGAAGACTCTCCCACCGTCCCCCGATCTCTCAACAAACTACAACTCTTCGTCGCGCTCTCAAAGCTCACCGCATAGCAATTCGCATAATACGTATATCTGCACCGATCCAGACATTCTTTGAATCCCGCTGCAGTGAACGGATCCTGTAAAAGAGTGCCCGAGACTTTCGTTTTGCACTGTAAAGCAAAGTCTCTGCCGTTGGAGGGGAGATATGGTCCTGTGAGAACTTCTGCGAGATTCTCGCAGGTCGCGTCGGATTTGAGCTCGCAGGATTTGGAGTTTTTGTTTAGGGTTTGGTATTTGCTGGCGTCGCAGATCGGGTAGGCGATGCATTCGTTGCGGTCCATGTCGAGCCATTGGGTTTCCGCGTTGCAGGTTGGGAAGGGAGGGACGAGTGTACCTGCGGCAGAGGGGTCGACGATCAGAATGTTGTCGATGAGGACGTCGACGGAGAGACCTGGGAAGTTTCCGCAGGACATGGATAAGTTGATGTATTCTCCGTTGGCGTTCGGTTGGGTGTTGTAGGGCAAGGAGATCCAGTAATCTCTGGTCTTGTACGTTCCTGGTGGAGCGTTGATCAGGTCCTGGTCGTTGAGATAAGGAGGGTAGCTCAGTCCTTGGTTTCCGAAGATGAAGCCGATGGTGCAGCTACCGCCGGCGAAGTTTCTCTCCCTGCCCAGCCCGTACCGTACTCTGAACTTGTAGGTCTTGCCGGCTTCGATGCCCCTGATGCCAGATTGGACAAGCTGGAGTCCGTTGGCTCCATAGCGGAACTTTCCCAGGTAGTGCTGTCTGCCACTGTCGGGATAGACGTTGGAGATCGAGTGCGAGCCAGATCCATATGTTGTCCAGCTTTGGAGATCAGAGCCGAAGCCGCTCTCGAAACCAGGATTTACAATGAGGTTTGTCTGTACCCTATTGGTTTCACAGAGCTTTGTGTCCTTGTTGAGCACTTGTCCTGCTCCAGTGCATGTCGGATAGGCCACACAAGCTTTCTGGTCCTTATCCAGGTACTGCTTGTCTGCATCACATGTAGGATACGCTACGCACTTCTTGAGGTCCTTGTCGAGGTATTGGGTTGTCGAATCACAGGCTGGGTAGCTGGCGCACTTGTTCGTAGTCTTGTCCAAATACTGTTTGTCCGAATCACAGGTTGGGTATACCACGCACTTCTTCAAGTCTTTGTCGAGGTATTCAGTGGCCGAATCGCAAGTTGGGTATGCAACACACTTGTTCGCAGTCTTGTCCAAGTACTGCTTGTCTGAGTCACAGGTTGGGAACGTGACGCACTTCTGGAGGTCCTTGTCAAGATACTCCTTGGTCGAGTCGCAGCTCACGCAGGCGTTGGTGTCTTTGTTCAGGTACTGTGTGTTCGCATCGCATGTGACATAGCTCTTGCAAGTCTTCGCAGATGTGCTCCAGAATTGTCCGTTTCGGCAAACACCTGGTTGATTGGGTGCAGGCGGATTGTCGCAAGTGGAAGATGTGAGAGCCTTGTCAGCTCCGCCGGTCGTGTTGACAAACATGTAGCTGTAGTCAATGTTGAACCAGCTCTTGCCATTGTCTCGCCACTGTCCTTGCTCAGTAGCGAAGCTTGTGGGCCACGACTGGTCATAAATGGCGCAGAACTGGCCAGTGGCCGTAGTACCATTGTAAAGAATGTACGTGACGAACATCTGGCATAGACGTGGCTTGCCATTGACCCAGACATGGGGATTTGCGCGGTCGAATTCGGAGGTTGCAGTGCACGCAGCAGCACACTTCTCAGCAGAAAAGGGCCCATCTTGGAAAGTCTTCACACCCAAATAAGTAGGGTTTCCTGCGCAATCCTTGACTGGTACGTTCATGGCGAACTTGCCCAGTGGTTGAGGGGGTTGGTAGCCGTCTGGTGTAGAGATCGCCCTGTTCACATAGCCATTGCTTCCAGCGATCACGACGCGGAAGTCCCGGCGCCATTGACCATCATTGGTGGCTGTGGCTTGACTGACAGGACCACCGTAGTAGACACACTTGAGAACGGTCTCGGACGCTGGGTTCGTGCAAGCATCCGAGGGATCGACCGTAGGAGCTCTTTCGTAGTAGAGGTTGAACGACTGACACCCCTTAACATCTTGGCATCGCTGAGCGCATTCCTGTGTGTTGTAGCTAGAAGCATCAAGCACAGAATAGCCCATGCTGAGGTAGTTCGTAAGCAAGACGTGCTGCAAAGAAGATCCACGGTAGTCACTCACTATCCGTAAACGCCCTGACTCGATGCCTTGAGGTTGGCAAATGCGCGCTCATAGCCCTGTGGAGTTGGCGATCCAGCTGTGTCGAAACCCGCCTGCCATTGCTCGGGGGTCTTGGTGTCCGATACGCATTCGGCTCGACGCTCGAGAGTCTTATCATCTGGATTGCTTAGCACAGCTGCTTCGACCGCGGCAGCAGCTTCGGCGGGTTCGAATGGTACTGTCGTCTGGGCAGCATCTGCGTTCACGATGGGTATTGAAGGAGTAGGGAGATCGGGAAGCTGGTCGACAGCATCCCAGTCGATGCCTTGCGGTACTGGGTTGGCGATGGCAGCGCTGGCCAAGAAAGCTACAAAGCCGTAGGATCGCATACTGGGGAATACCAACAATTGGTAAAGGACAGTGGAGGAATAGTGATCTTTTCGAAAGGCCTGTCTGCTTGTCCCAGTTGTCCTGGCATTATATATATCAGCCGAAGCTACTCACCTTCATGTTACTTCCCACGCTATACTGCTCGCATCGCTATTGCTCGGAGCAACCGCCGCCTGGGCTTCGGAGAGCGCGAGATCAGAAGTCTAATGGCATACTGGCGTACTGGCATACTCCCCAGGGCTGAACATGACTTTCCTTAACAGCGCACGTGGAGGATAATCAGATTGGCCGCTGCGGCCCTAAGTTCGGGTTCTCCATTCCATTGGATCGGCACATCCTGCGTGGCTCTCGTCCAATGTCTACTTCATCCGTGAGTGGGAAGAGAGGCTGCAGAGGCATAGTTCTAGCTTGCCAAGGTCGCTATTGCAGGTCGGAACGAAGAGCGGGAGGCTGTATATCTGTTTCTCCACGTGTCACCACTCCGCTCATACATGACTTGCTTTCCGACTACTGTACTGTACACAAATCTGGCTGAAGAGAATGGGAGGGAGTCTAGTACGATGGACCGATGGAGGCGGAAAGGTGCTGCTGTACTTGCGAGTCTTGCTGTGACAAAACACGCACCCAACATCGTGCTGCGTCTGGATCCATCAGCAAGATGTACTGACAGATCCATCATGCAGGAAGTCTTTGGAAGTGCTGTGCTCGAGAGTCGTAGGTCAGATATTCCACGAACGTTCTGGCCAGCCACATACAGGTATCGTGGCATAGATGGAGCGTGGTGTAGCGCTAGCAGGTCGTAGAGTTTGCGGTTCCGAGGTATAAGGTCTGCACTAGGATTCACGTGGTCGCTAGAAGGAGAGCCTAGATGATTTGATAGCCCAAAGCAGGCTATGCAGAGACTCGCGGAGCACGCAACAAGATTTTCCCAGGCGAGGAAGTGCAGCAGAGGTGCTTGTTGTCGTTGATGATACCTTATGTTACCCTACCCTTACCTTACTCCTGACTCTTCAAACCCAAATCAGGCTTGGCATAGACCTATACGGCCTATGCGCTGTCAAGAGTCGGAAAGATACAGTAGGCAGTTCTACCTTTACCAGACTCCCCAAAAGCTGGTTATTGCTGTCCCTAGATGCGTAGCCTTTGCACGTGGTTCCGAAGTGGCAGATCGTCGAGTCACTACCTAACAGCATATCTTTAGACTTGAGGCCTTACAGTACAGTACAGCATAATAGCCCAGCTCCATGTCTCCTACCAAGCTCGAGAGACTCGAGTCGAGACCACGCTCGGTCCCCTCAAGCTCAGCCACGGCTTGCTTAACATTATTTACAAGCCGAGTCGTACCAGTAAGCTCCGGTTTCGTGTGTGAAAGTGGCTGCTTAGGAGTAGAACTATCTCTTCCATCCTCTTTAGGCTTAGCACATTCCTTTTTCCGAGATGTGTAGCGATGATACTCTAGCGCCTGTCGTAGTTCTAGTCTTTATCATACGAGTATTGCCTATTCCTGCCGACTGTGGGATGTTGTTGTGACATCTCTCTTTTCGGCTTCCCAGATGTTGTCCCGATATCTGGAGAATGGAGGCGAGAACAACACTGTACAAGGCCCATCGGCGTCCCTCCATTGGGTGCGCAGACGATTTGTGTTCCGGTCGCATCGAGGAGCGCTAGCGGGGCATGGTACTTTATCCCATACCGCTACTGTGGCAGGTGTACATCGCGTTCGGAGACACTCTTCAGATGGTCTATAGCAGTCCATTTGGCCACGGTCTTTCACGAGGACCAGCACCAACGTTGTTATGTACCAAGCGTGGAGGAAAAGAGGAGGAATCGCCGACTGTCACCCGCAGGATCGGAGTATATTAACCTATAGAACTACCACAACCACTACCGTACCGTAGTTTTATAGGAGTGTCCTTCTCACGGAGGGATCTTCCGAGACATACATCGTGGCAAGACATGCCCCTGTGCTGCCCCACTCTTCGTACACGAGCGTGGAGCAGCTGTTCCATGCCGAAGCATTTAGCTCTATTGTCGACGTGGGTTCTAGAATTGCCAGGATGAACCACTTTTGGCATCGCAACGGACTACCTATACATACCTACAGTTTACATGTGTGAAAGAAAGCGGAAATACCTAGTAGCACTGCAAGAGGTATTGTGCAAAGTCCTGCTATAAAAGGGGTCTACTAGTTAGTTCTAGTACATATGGCGAGCTTCCATTCACTACAGTGACTACACAGCTCTTCGATGCTATTAGTGGAAGGCTGGAGAATGGTGCAGCATGATCCCTCCCAAGTGCGTGCGTGCACAGGGGATAGGCCCGACGGGGCATAAGCCGACGGCTGATCTTTACCCTCTCTCAGGTAGCTGCAGTGCTTTCAACTTACTACAACAGGACGAAGTACGTACACTCAGAGTACGTACAGTACGGCAGTACAATACAGCACACTCCTCATAGGAACAGGAACAGGAGCAGGTACGCGCGACCACAGCATGTGCCATGTACTGTACAACTACATACAGTCACCTTCCAACACGGGTGGATAGTCTACCCGTCCAGCGTATAGGAAGACGTACTTCGCGATCGTCGCTAGGGTTAAACATCTTTATTTCGCCGCTTGCAGGGTGTAATATCTCCACTTACTAGGTATTCTGCAACTAAAAGCCTGGAGTTAGTCCTTCTTAGGCAACTTCAGGGCGCGGGTAGACTATCCATCGGCTGTGGGAGGGCTTTGTACCTCAACGCAGGGAGGGCCCGCACCGCCATCGCCCGCCCGCCCTCTTTCTTTTTTCCAAACACCCGACTGTGAGACTTCTCCTCTATCTCCTACACACCACTCTCGCTGCCCACTCTGCTACACTGTATCTTTCCACTACACCCCGCCTCTAGAACGACCAAGTCAGGTAAGGAGGCACCCACCCAGTTCTACTGTATAGGATAACTCCCTCCTCCTTGGCGCTTAATCATTCTGGACGGCAACCCGGATTCCTCTCCGACACCACTTATTCCTACCTTACAGCCATTGCATCTCACTCGCTTGATGCATTGGCAGCATGACGACTCCCGTTGATGAGAGGCCGGAGCCGACGTACGTTCAACCGTCGTACAACATGAGCCACCCAGGCCAGAGCACGCAAGGGAGAAGTAGCCTGGACACGCCGTCTTTACCTTCTTATAATGTCAACAATACTGCGCACCGACATACGCGTAACAACAGCTCCGACGAAGGGACCATGATTGGGGATAGCGATGCACACAGCAATCCACGTCGTGGGAATAGTAGTGACGCGAACAGCGATCCACGTCGTGGGGACAGGGAGGATGAGGGACACCGACCAGACTATCTGGCACCACCAGGCAGGCCGCGTAGCGCAAGCCGCTTGACTGTGGAAACACAGTACGAGCCCGGCGACCCGCTACGAAGCTATGCATCGCCATCGCAGACACGCGAGCAGGCTAACCGACTGGACGACGATCTGACACTGCTGAAGATTGAGAGACAAGTCTCGCGCCAGGCGGAGGAGGACGACTTGTCCCGATCAAAGAGTCATGGCGGAGACACCAGTCGAAGCAAATCACGAACACGCGCTCCACATGTGGATGAGTTCGACGAAGCAACCAATCCTGTTCACGAAAAAGCCCAAGTATACAAGCCTGTGGAGAACCCCAGTACCAAATTTGGCAGAATGTTAAAGGGAATTCATCAGTCGAACTTCCTCATCCGGTGGTTCTCATATATCTTGCCAGTGGTCCTGATCCTTTTGATACCCTTGCTGCTCGGAGCGCTAGTATTCGAACGAGCAGTCGTGGGCGGCGTGGAACTGGTCTGGTTCATGATTTGGCTGGAGATTGTGTGGCTGACCCTCTGGGCGGGTAGAGTGCTAGCTAAATGTCTGCCATGGCCAATAGGCATGCTGTCTAGCTTCTTCACGAACAACAGCAAGAAGTGGAGGGACATGGGAAAGCAGCTTGAGCTGCCTGCAACTCTGTTCTTCTGGTGGCTGGCCATTGAGATCAGTTTTCTGCCCACGATGAAGAATCACCAGCGGGACTATCCATACAGTCATACTGCGTCGTGGATGAACACCATGAACAAAGTCCTGGTCTCTTTCCTCGTCGGAGCGGTTCTGAACTTTGTGGAGAAGATTATCATTCAGCTTATCGCCATCAGCTTCCACTTAAGAACGTACGCGGACCGCATAGACATCAACAAATTCCAGATTGGATCGCTCACGAAGCTTTACACCTTCTCGAAACAGAAAATTGCCATGGATGATGCGGAATTCGAGCAGCACGACGATGGCGGTCCGAGCGGCGCTCGCACACCTGCTCAAGCTCTGAACGAAGCGAAGCAGGCCGCGAAAGAGGGCCTCCGACAATTTGGTGACGTGGCAGGCAAGGTCGCTGGCGATTTTACCGGAAGGACTGTTACCAAAAGCACTCATCCTACTCAGGTCGTCCTCACACTACTTGGCTCAACCTCCGGTGCCCAGGTTCTCGCTCGTCGCTTGTATCGCACTTTTGCACGCGAGGATATTGAGACTGTCATTGCAGATGATTTGCGGCCAGCTTTTGAGAATGACGAGGAGGCTACCGCGGCCTTTACCATGTTCGACAAAGACATGAATGGCGATATCTCCATGGAAGAACTGGAGGCTGTGTGCGTCGAGATTGGTCGCGAGCGCAAGAGCATTACGGCTTCGCTCAAAGACCTGGATAGTGTCGTCAGCAAGCTGGACGACGTCTTCATGTTCATCGTCTGTGTTGTTGTTATTTTGGTCTTCATCTCCCTCATCTCGACTTCAGCTGCCGGCGTTTTGACGTCGGCTGGCAGTGCCGTGCTGGCCCTCTCGTGGCTGTTCAGCGCAACAGCGCAAGAGTTCTTGCAGTCTGTCATCTTCGTCTTTGTCAAGCATCCCTTTGACGTTGGCGATCGTGTTGGCATCTATGGCAATACGGGCTCGATGCTCAAGGGCGACGACTACTTCGTCAAAGAGATCTCGCTGTTATACACGGAGTTCAAGAAGATGGAAGGCCACATCGTTCAAGCTCCGAATTCGTATCTGAACACGTTATTCATCCTGAATCAGCGCCGATCTGGAGGTCTAGCAGAAGCCGTCACCATCACCATCAAGTTTGGTACCACTCTGGAGCAGCTCGACGGCTTGAGGACGAAACTATTGGAGTTCGTGACTTCGGAAAAGCGCGAATATCAAAGTAACATCCTGACCGAGCTGCGTGAGATCGTCGAAGTTCACTCTATGAACTTGAACGTCATCTTCTTCTACAAATCGAATTGGCAGAATGAAGGGTTACGTCTCGCACGCCGCAACAAATTCATCTGCGCGATGATGGTTACAATGCAAGAACTAGTAAGTCGACTGTTGTCCGTTATGGCATAGAGGTCGCCGTGTCAACAAAGCTAACGTTCGGCACAGGGAATCGAAGGGCCGTACATGCGCTTTCCTGGAATGCGCGAGAGCTTTCCCATGTATCTGTCCAACGTTCCTCATATTGGCACGGGCGCGGGACATGGCGGTAATCCAGATAATCCTCATGGCAATCCCCCGCCAGGCACAGACGACTCGGAGGGTCACCAGGATGCGCCATTCGTAGCACCAATTCCGGGACAAGAAGATTCGACTGGCTCACGATTGCCCTCGTCGCGTCTTCGCAGCGGCTCTATCATGAGACACGGTGGCAGCTCGCGACCACGAGGCGAGTCACTCTCTCACATGAGCAAGCGTGTCGACTTCAGCTTGGGCATGAAAAGTTATGCTGCGATGGGTGATTTGTCTGGGGATGTTTACGAAGACCGCAATTTTGGCAAACCCCAAATTGATATTGTCGAAGCTGCACGCGAGCGCGAGCGATCAGAAGCGCGTGCGCGCAGCTCACAAGAAGCGGCAAGAAGAGCTGGAAGTAGCGACTCTGCTCGTTCCACAGCTCGCGATAATTTGATATCAGGTGGTCTCGCTAGACGAGCGACTGACGCTTCCGGCCGTACGAGGAGTAGTACTCATCGCAATCGATTTTTTGGTCGTTCCAATGGCGATGCTGATGATATGGAACGTGGGGTAGCTATGGCCGACATTCCCGAAGAGTCTCGTCATGCTACCGCATCCAATACTCCTGGGGGTCACATCGATCCTAGAACCGGACTGCTATCTCCAGCGGCTTGGCGATTAGATACTGACGAGAGCAACATTCGTCCTCAACCGCCACAACTCCCTCGCCAGGTTAGCGGTAGTGGAAATATTGGAGAAGTGCCACATGTTGGAGCTCCGGAAGGACATAGAACTCTTGGCGCAGGAGGTGTTGGGCGGAGCCAGACTTTGCTCTAGACGGCGTGCGCATTCATCTGGTTTCATTTAAGGGACGACGAGCAAAATTGAGCAGGGTTTTTGTGAGGAGTTAATGGCATCGCGACAGCATAGCGAGGACGGCGTGGAATTGACAAGATGGAATTGACAAGACTAGAATAGAGGGCATAGATGTACGACAGTGTGAGAATATCAGCAGGGGAAAGGCTGCGAAGACAGAGAGTAATAGAGCCGGAATGGCACGACAGAACAAAAGCCAGTTTGTTTGGTTGTTCTTAGGCCATGCAGTCTATGGTCCCCGTTGCAGTAGTAAGGTAGGTAAGGTACAGTGCGGAGCCGTGCGCCATCGGAGCTGAGCGCGGGCCGTATGGCTCGCGGCCCTTTCCGTTCCGAACAGTGGAGCCTTTCCTTCACTTTCAAGTTTCAACCTTCCCATCCCTTCCCCTCCCTACACTTCCCTTCCATCTCGCTCTCGGCTTTGCTTCTTCATCGGATCACCGAAAGTCGGCTCACCTGATATTGTAAGCTGCACCAATGGCAGTTCTCCATACCTCGGACAGTGTATATACCCGATGAGTACGGCACTAATATCTGCCGGATATCCTCCATACTATGTATGAACGCACCACAATGACCAACCATCTCATTATTCATCAGCATCGTCATCATCATCAAAGGATGCTCGTAGCGAGAAGGCTACTCTTAGCGGTGTTCTATTTACGACTTCTCACGGCCCTCTAGTTCTACTGGGATGTCGTTAATCGCTCCGCAGTTCTAGAACGAAAGTATCACGAACATGAGACAAGACCAACGATATCATTATAAGCCTCCTTCCTTATTAGGACGACTGCCACGTTATACTACACCGTGCCATGCTTTCCCTCCGTGCTGTGTGCCGTGCCGACGAGATACTGCAGAGATGCTACTAGGGAGGCGACATCATGGCGCAAGAACAAGCATTGACAAGCTCAACGTTCAAGCTCATTCCCAAGACTGATGAGACTAATGCTTCGCCTTCGCTACAGATTCCATACGACCCCATGTCAAGTGACGATCCACCCGCCCACTGCAGTTCACAACTGCAAGCAATAGCGGCCAGCCTTCCTTATACGGCTCGACCGTGTCTCGCTATGGTTTTCGATGTCGCCATATGCACGCTAGGAGGGACGATAAGCCTTTGCACATACTCTGGGCAAGGCTTCACTGCTCTCCCGGCGCCCTCGTCAGGGCTGACCATTACGCGATTGGGTCCCATTGTCGAGCTCGACCACGACTTGATCACAAGCCACCTGCCAATAGCAGCCTGATAATAGTGTAGTATTCGCCTAACCATTCCCATGACAATGGCCTGTGTCTAACCGCGGTTTTACGCGCTCACATACATTTCGTGTCACAGTACTGGACTACTTTCTCCACCAGCGGCACTAGCAGCTTAGTTCTATATCTTGGGGCTGCGACTTTCATTCGTCTAAAGCAATCTAATAACGACTTATACGCGACACCTGGGAGCGGACGTCAACCACCAATGTGGCAGGTATCAATGAGTAGCGCTCGTCTGTTTAACTTGTCTTGGGTCAGCAACAGACAAGGTCCCGAATAGGCAGTGACCATACCGGTTGTGTGAGAAGCACGCACAGGGCCATCCGCAAAACAGAGTCGTTGGATCAGCTTCATCGCGATGGGTAATGGCGCGCTGTACACGTTCGTTGCTTGTATAAAGGAGTCGCTTCCCAGCGTCTCTTCATCTCACCAGCCAGTCAATTCATCATCTATCCCTCCAACAGCCTTCATCCGATCTTCATCATGTTCTTCCAGACATCTCTGACTTTGGCTGCTGCGGCGGCCATGGTCTCGGCAGCACCAGCACCAGCTGAGGAGATGAAAACCGTCGTCCTTCCAATGAAGCATGCTATGAACGTTACGTCGATCAAGAACCTCGTGGCCAAGGGACAGGCGAGGATCAACAAGATCAACGGCGGTTCCGGTGTTGCTGCACGTGACGGCTCTGGCACCGTGATCAACGACATTGTGTCTTACCTTGCCCCAATGTCGATTGGTGGTAAAACTTGGGATCTGATTGTCGACACTGGCTGTACGTTGTTGACCTCTTCCATCTCCCACGACTTTCAACTGACTTGGCTCCCAGCTTCAAACACCTGGTGCGGTGCCCAGAGCAGCTGTGAGGGCACCTCGACTGGACAGAGCACCGGAGGCTCCGTTTCGGTCAGCTACGGTAGTGGTTCGTTCTCCGGCCGCGAGTATACCGACGTGGTCACGTTCGGTGGCCTCACCGTGCAAAAGCAGTCGATCGGCGCTGCCACCTCCGCCCAGGGGTTCAGCGGCGTTGATGGTATCTTGGGTGTCGGTCCTGTCGAGCTCACCGAGTCGACCGTTTCCAACGTTAACTCCGTCCCGTAAGCAGGCACTTTTTTCTAATCATGATATGATCGTGGGCGGCCCTAACATCTTCCTAGAACTTTCATGGACAACCTTTACAAGCAGGGCAGCATCTCTTCTGAGGTGCTTGGTGTCTACTTCAAGCCAGTATCTGGAAGCGCGACCAGCGCAAGCAACGGAGAGCTTACCCTCGGCGGCGTTGACTCTTCCAAGTACAGTGGTTCCATCACCTACCTCTCCAAGGCCACATCTGGTAGCTCCTCTCCATACTGGGGCCTCACCTTCTCCAGCTTCAGCTACGGCTCTACCACTCTTGGCGGCAGCAACTCTGCCGGAATCGTCGACACCGGCACCACCCTCATCTACATCCCCACCACCGCCTACAACCGCTTCCTGTCCCTCAACAGTGGTTCGACGGACAACTACTCTGGCCTCGCCCAATTCAACTCCCGACCCACCCAAAACTTCAGCTTCAAGGTCGGCTCATCCACCTTCACTCTGACCCCAGATCAGTACCTGGTGCCATCTGCTCAGTACGACAACTTCGGCCTCACCCAGGGCAAGTACTACGCTTGGATCAACGATGGTGGCTCCAGCGGTGTCAACACCATCATTGGACAGAAGTTCCTCGAGTACTACTACTCCGTCTACGATACCACTCGATCCCGAATTGGATTCGCTACCCGCACTTAATACTTTAAGCGGTTGGAGAGAAGAAGACAACGATGAAGCAATTCAGTCAACATTATGTGTGGGGTGTGTAGATGAGAAAAAGACGAGGAATGGGAAAGGGTTGATGAAGGAAGTAGAATAGAGCAACAGAAGTAGATGAGACATGTATCCGTGTTTGTGTGTGAACTTTTCATATAAAAAAAGCAATGTCATGAGATAGCCCCTGTCCGGACTCAGCACAGATGCTCACTCGTTGGGCCCTTTCATCCGCACAACCACGTCTCCTCTGGAGTCGATCCATTGTAGTCCAAGCTTCCTGATGCTGCCTTCACTGGCAGTGTATAGCAAGACATACATGTGGCCGACCGTCTCTCCCCAGCAGTATACTCGTACGAACCGAAATGGTCCTCGCGCATCGGCAGCGTCCAATGTCTGTCCAAGGCTATCGCTTAGCCCAAGATGTTGATCCAACCCTCGCGTGCACCACACGCCCCATCCTGCACTGCCGTTGCCTATCCAACTTTCCAAGTGACGCCAGAGTGTAAGCTTTTTGGTCGTACGCCAAGATACGCAGTCAATCAACCAGTGACCTCTTTCGTGTGTAGAAATCGTCCGCGATACCATGATTGGGCTATATTTGGCTGCAAGGGAGTCATGCAGGTTCCGCAATTCTTTGGTAATGTAGGTTTTGAATGACTTCGCAGAAGTGACAGGCCGTGGCGCATGAATTTCAGTGGCAAGTTCGAGGAGCTTGGAGGTAGCTGCTTCCATGTCAGCAGATGGATCGACATGGCGCCGTCGTGGGACTTCGTGATCGTTGTCAAGGCACGCATTCACTCGTGTTGGAACGCGCGGAACCTGTTCCTGAACATGTAATAGCATCGCGCCGACATCTGAATGACCACCACCACCCCCAGCATCGGCTAGGTTCGGCTTTGAAGCGCGTAGTTCAGCAGAAGCTTCCTTAATTGTGACAGCGCGCTGCTCGGACCGAAGGAGATCAGAAGGAGGGTGGATAGTGTTTTCGAAACTGTGCGAAACTGGGCCGGGGTCACTGTTCGATCTACCATTGCGCACTTGATTCTGGAGGCTATTGCTCTGGCTGTCAGAGACCAGATCGCTCAAGGAGAAAGAAGCGGGCAGCTCTGAAGTCGTTTCGTCGCTGACGGTGGTGCTTTCAGCAGAATTTTCATCTCCAGTATGACCTCGTATGATCGTCGATGCCTGCGCAGAAGGAGCTTGGCGAAATAGATGCTGCTCTTGATTTTGTCGGGACAGCTTCGTTAGCTCGAAATCGAGGCGCTCAGGGGATTCTCGCCGCACGCGCTTGCTTGCTCGATCAGAATTTGGCGGTCTGATGTAGGACGACTCGCTGATCGGTGCGCTTTCTGCACGTTGCCTCTGTGGAGTGCTCGGAGAAGCACTCGCCGGCTTTCTTGCAGGCTGTGCGTAACCCCGGCTACTATTCCTGGCCTGCTGTTGACTCGAGGACTCACTAGTCTCTACACTGCTTACAGCAGAATAAAAATCCCTGGGAGTGCCTGTGTGCGCCGAGACCGCGCGAGCTGCGACAGGAGAAGACGCACACAATTGACTTTCCAGCGCAGTACAAGCTAGCTGAGTATCATCGATATACTCAAACGACTCCGAGGCTCGCGGCCGCTTTGTAGATGTTCTCTCCGACTGTGCCTGCTCGCATTGACCGACATGGCTACTCGCCTGGACTTGGTATTCGACGGTGGATAGCCTCGTAGTGTCCTCGAGTGCTGTCGCTTCACCAGCTTCATAGTTGACTGTCGCTGGCAGCAACGAGGACTCATCTTCCCGAGATTCCCACGTCGTGACTCTCCTGCGATGGTGTTCCAGAGCCGCATAGGCTTCAGCCTGCGCAATATAGCATTCATCCTGTTTCTTCGAGCTCGGTGCGCCGGCGTGCACAAGCAGCTTTGTGCAGCTTTCCATGCCTCCAGTGTGAATGTATCATGTCCATAATAGGCGTCGTCGACGATTCGGAGGCGCTGCAGCAAGTTGTCGACTGGTAGACTGGTAGTGTCAGCACAACTACAGAGGTTGAAGGTTGTGAGGGCGTTGTTAGGCAGTGGTTCGCTGGGGGAGGGGGGCGCGCGGTCACATGAGACCGGGCCGGGCCATCCGAGCTAGCATGACATAAGCGTGTTATCCTTGGCATCCTCAGATACCTTAACGGGGTGCGCACTCTGTTATAACCGCTGATGCGCCGTAAGTCAGCCGTTATCGTGTTCATCGTACTCGTATAATAAAGAGTATCTATACCGCTGGATATATAGCGCGCTTAGACGTGCCGAGCGGCTTAGATAATACGTAGCGGCTAGATTATATTACTATTGTTTTGATCTGAACAGCTTAGAGCTCGTCTACGCGCAAAGGTAGTAAGCTATTAATTACTACTATTAGTATAAGCGGCTCGATTCGAGTAATCGGCAGGCTATTATTATACGCTTAAGATTTGTAAGCAGCTACCTGCCGTTCAAAAATTCCGCTGCTTAATAGTATTAAACCGTTATTATCGTCTGCAGTTTAATACTATTTAAGCTAGAATATTTGTTAAGCTAGACCCTAAATAAGCTATTAACTACGAGTAAGCCGTTTACGAGCGGATTATACGTCGCGATAGCTACTGCCCTTAGATAGGGTATACCTTAGGTATATATATATATTAGCTACCTACCCGGGCGGATTTTCAGATCCGCCTAGCTACCCTAGTACCTAGGTACCTACTGCTGCCTAGGTAGGTATAACTGCTGCCGCCGCTAGTACTATTACTACTATCGCTATCGCTATCGCTGTCGCTATCGCCATTACTATCGCATCGCTATAACCGCTGCTACTACCTCGCTAGGTACGCGGGTACCTTGCTATACGGTCGAGTCGAGTATCGGGTTAAGTGTCGAGTATCGGGTCGAGTATCGCGTCGAGTAGTCGAGTGTCGCGTCGAGTGTCGTATTAGGTATCGTATTAGGTATCGCATTATAACTTAAGAAGATAGTTAGTTATAATATAAATATTGCTTAAGTTACTAGACTGTATACCTAAGCTATACGTCGACTAAAGTTAGAGAGCTCTATAGGATAGTTAGTACCTAACGGAATAAGTAAGATATTATAACGGATATTACCTAACCTAAAGCGTATATATATAGTTCCTAGAACCTAGTATCCTGCGATATCGATTAGCAAGCCGCTATTAGAAAAGGCATACGACAGACGTACTACCTATATATATGCCTAAGGTCGTATAGGACAACCCGGT
>AWYF02001456.1:0-53990 GCA_000504405.2 Mycosphaerella sp. Ston1 | reverse complement strand
CGGCTACATCTTATATCTGCCTAAGGGGTGTGTGTTGTTATAGTTTTTACTTATTATTATATAGCGGATCGCTAGCGCTACCTAGAAGACTCTATATAGCTATCGATAGGTAGTCCTGCAGTTATAGTATACCCTGCGCGAGTAATAGCGCTGCTAATAGAGCTATCTATATAGCGGCGTAGCCTCGCTTCTTACTATACCTGCGCCGAATAGTCTATAGGGCGTGTCGCTAGTATAGTAGTATTTCTACGGCCGGATTGAATGCTAGTCGGAAGGCGTTCTACTCGCTTGCTAAATCGTCTATAATATAGTACCGCAGCTACTAACCGAGCGTACTATTATCTACCTAGGAAGAAAGCGCTTTGAAGCTAGCTACGAGTACGATACTATATTGTAATTATAGTAGCATATAAGCAATAGGCCGCTTCTTGCTATTACGGTCTTAAATACAGATATTAAGTAAGGTAAAGCGAGCCTTATTAGTATCGTATATACCGTTAACTATAAGGAATGCACTATATATCTTTAATAGCGCTAACCCTTCTTATAATATATATATAATGCCCTTCTTCTTACTATAGTTCTTAGTATAGACCTCGAAGACGCTATAGTGCAATATACGCTCCTTGCAGTTTTCTATAGCCTACGCTAGTTATTCTTAAATAGAGTCCTTACTAATAATATAGTCGCGTTTATTATAGTAGTAGTATAGTAAATCTCGCGCGCCGTTATAGGCATTCTAGTACTTCGCCTCCTTGCCGCCGATATAGGAGTAGTTGTTGCGTAGGTAGTCGCGGATAATCGCTAGCTTCGGCGAGTTATCTAGTATTCGTTACGCTACCTCCTTTAGAATAGTATTCTCGTTACGAAGGTCGTAATAGTAAAGAGTATATAAATAGGGTTGCTTATTCGGACTACGCGCGACTATAGCAGTCGTAATCTCGCCTGTACTATCGTACTTAATTAATACTATAAGGGTAACAGCGTATAGTTTAGCTACTCGTTCTAGTTTATCTCGCTAGATAGTCGGTGCCTTCGGCTTCGCTCGTTTAGTATTTCTCGCTCGTTTGCCTTCGACGTAGGAGTAATACTTCTTCTGCGTATAGTCCTTAACTACTGTTTCTCGTATTAGCTTATAGATATTACTAAGCAGTTTCTCGCTAAGAATCTATTCGGCTCTGCTAAGTACGAGCTTGTCGGTAGTAACGTTAAAGAGGTTTTCGCGGAGTGCTCGTTCTACCGTCGCAGCGCGCGTTAATTCGGCTATAAGAGAGGTTGTCGGTATAGTAGTAAGCGATTTATAGTATACGAGGTGCGGTGTTTCTATATATGCTTAGTATATGCAAAATTCAAATTCGACGTATAGGCTTAGTATATATAGGCTTAGCGGGCAGGTTAGGCTATGTTTGTTTGTTTACTCGATATTGTTATATACAATATTGGTAACGACGGGTCTGCCCGCGAATTTTGAGGATCTTCCGTTCCCAGTTAGCGTGCTGCGCACGGACTACGCATTGTCGCCAGAATACAGACGGCCTGATTCATACCTATGCTTGGCACGGACTGCACATCGCATATGACAAGAGAAAGTGTGGAGTATGTACATTACGAGGAGTAGGCGGTAGAGGTGAGAATATATTCAAGTTCACAACTCGGGCGCTTAGATCAGGCAGCTCAAAAACACAAGATGCCCGAACGAGGTGAAGTGAGAGGCTTCATACACGATAGGTAACCCACGTGTTGGTCTTAATTGATCATAACTTCGTTTCTGGTTGAAGTGTATTCGTGCAACTAGTCGAACACAGCTGTTGTTACCGAAGGTCCCACTTAGGATCCAATGCATCCTCCCACCGCCACTCCTTACACGTTCCATACCAATGCCTTCCCGCGCAGTGTTTCCGCTTCGTGGTTGGTAGCCGGGTTGGACCGGGCTTGCCAAGGTTTGTCGATGGAGGCGATGGATCCACACAGATGAGGCCAAAGAACTCACGCGACGTGCAGTCATCTTCGTCGTCAGGAGCTGAGGTGGTGGATGATGCACGCACAGACGTTCTGCTGGGTTTCGGCGTAGCGGACGTGGTTGTACTGGGCTGATCGTTACATCCCCAGAAAAATCCTGGCGTGCAAGTGGATGTCGATTTGGACGTCGTCGTAATGACAGTCGTGGTGGAGCCCGGCGCAGCGCTGGTGGTAGTGATTGTAGCCGCAGAAGTGGTCGTCGACTCGTCTTTGCAGCCGAACCAGCCCGGCGTATGGCATGTTGACGTTGACGTACTGCTGGTACTGGAGGTGCTGGTTGTCGTCGCTGTCGTTGTGCTCTCGTCAAGGCAGCCAAACCACCCTGGCGTCTTGCATGTCTCGGTCCGTGTTCGTGTCGTCGTGGAAGTGCTGCTGCTGCTACTTGTTGTAGTACTTTCGGTGCCATTACTTTCATAAAACTTCCAATTGTAACAGTCCACGCATTCCTCGTCCGCTTCACATGTCGGCACTGTGTCATACTTTTCGAGCACATCCTTGATGACATTGACAATCTTGTGAGTTCCAATACCTACTCGCCATCCCAGATCGCCAACTGTATCATAAGTGCACGTCTTGCCGGTGTGGCATACACCTTGAAATGCGTAGCCAGCAATAGTACAGAATGAGGATGCCGCATTGCATGTGCCCATGTAGATAGGGTCCGCCGTGTGGCCAAAGTGGTGCAGCTGGACATCTGACCTAGATTGGTGCGAGCCGATCTGATAGCCAGGTGGGGTGGGAAGTCCTAGGCGGGACGCGGCCATTGCATCAGGAAATGCTTCAAAGGTCATCGTCGGCAATCCATACGTCAATCCTAGCAGAGAGCTGACTACTCCTCCTAGGGAATGCCCAGACAACCAGACATCCGAGTTTGGATAACGCTCAGTCACGTTATGATAGAGGTCTCGTACAGCCCAATAGTAGTGGCTCTTTGTTTGGAGCGACTTGACGAGGCAAGTAGAGTTGCACTGATAGGTCCCTGTCATGCAGTCGCAGACTTGCTTCCACAGGTACTGTCCGCCTTGGCCACAGCAGCATGATCCAAATAGGTTGTCATTCAGCTTGTCGTTGCCTGTGGTATCGGCACCATCGAATATAGCAGGGGAAGTTCCTGTTAGAACATCAGACACCGAGCAGAAGCTCAACGCAGCAGCCGGATTGACGTACCTTTGAGACCAATGACAACAGTGGAGTTGGACTCGTCGGCAAAGATGTGTCCACGCAGACCATCAGTCTGCCAGCCAAAATCGTCCGTATAGTTGAAGCCGCCCTTGACGGGCAACCATTCTCCGTCCAGTCGCGTCTGGACATATGCATTCGCAGCCATTTTTGCAAAGGTTATGACGGTGCTCTTGTCGCTGATGTTGGGCCCGGCTATTTCATCCGAAGTCCATGCCGACGCTGGCAACTCTGCAGCTCTTCCATACCATACAGACTCTGCCAATAAATCATCAATGTCGGTCTTGTTTCTGGCCACTAATCGTTGAATGTTGGTCGTTACTGCTTGTGCTCGTAGCTCATTCGGGGCGTCTTCGACAGTGTGTCCGTCATCGTAGGTGACTCGAAGCTTCGTGCCTGGCTTGATATCGGTATATCGGTGCAAACCAGGATACTTATGGGTGCCGTGATGGTAGATGTGGCGGAGTTTCTGGAGTACGATCAGCGTATGCTCTTTCTAGTCATCCTCGCTCTTGGAGGCTGCCTACGAAGACCCGCTCCCCTAGATCTCTCGAGTCCTCTCTGCCGCTCGGGAGTCCGCCTCCCAGATGTGGCGGTAGCACGACCTGCGGAGGTGCTCTCAGGTGCGCAGGTCTCGCTGCCTCTGCATGATGGATCAAGCCTGCGAAGAACACGAGCAGGCCGACAACAAGCAGACTACGGCTGCGCATGCTGGCCAAGGATGGTGCGCTGGCTCTCTGGCGAGACGGGGTGGGACATGGACTTAGGTGGCATCGCATCTGAGAGTGTTGTTGCGTCGCACAACAAGTGAAGTGAGTGGCGAGTGGAAGCTGCAGTGAGAGAGAGAGGGAGAATGTAAGTCAACACGACACGGTCATATGTCATCTGGACAACCACGGGCCCGTCACGAGATGCCACTATCGCGCGTATCGCACCAATCCGCGGCTGCCTTCGTCCCGCCTCCCGCTCTCGTTTATCGATGGCGTCGATCGCTGCACATGCCTCGCGCCACGCCAGTCCTCCATCCTGGTTGAGCTTGGCTACTTCTAGTGCCATTGCCTGCGTTCGTGGTTGATGAGGTGAAGAGAGACGAGAGACGCGAGACGAGAGACAGAGCGGCCTGGAGTCGATTAACCCTACCGGTCCGACCAAGATCCTGTACATCTCACGTCCCAGGGGAGGTTTGTTCAGCGATCCGCCCGAGCCCCGAGCCCTCCGGGATGCTGAGATGAGAGCCGCCGTCTGCCTGGAGAAGTAGAAGTATAACAAGATACCTCGCTGCTGCCTCCTGTCGGCTCTCCTCCGCTGAACAAGTCGCAGCGGAAGAGTGCTATAGCAGCCTAATCACCATGGCAGAAACACAGTCACCGCCCAGAGTGCCAGCGAGCACTAGACCGAAGCCGTTGCATCTTTCCAGGTCGTTCTCACGCATGGCAGACCGAATGGCCGAGCGGCAAGCGCAGTCGCCAGGCTCTCCCTCGAGGCAAAGAGCAAGCACTTTACAGGAGGCTGGTATACCTGCTGTGCCTGAAGCGAGACACATAGCGACTTCGCCGGAGCTCGACGGACAGCGATCAATGGCAGACGTGTTTGAAAGCCACGAGGAGGGGGAGCATCACCAAGAGCAGACAGAGACTGCAAGTACGCCGGGTCTGAACGTGCCGAGCACCATGGACGAGCTTCCCATTGAAATAAGAACGCTTTGCAATCGCTTTTTGGAGAGCCTGTCTGCAAAGGTGCACCCTACGCCACTCAATGCAGATCAGCTGTCAGATTTATTTCAGGACTTCTACGAGCGTGCAGCAAACCATATAGCTACACATATTGCAACTCTTGCAGCACGAATAGGTCGATCGACACCCCAAGCACAGACAAGAACGGGCAAGGGAAGACAGCGATCCGGGTCGGGGGCGAAAAAGGGCTCGCACGATGATACGACAGGCCATGCAGAGATGCTCACAGCAACAGAAGTCGCAGAGAGAAAGAAGGCGAGGAAGCTGCTGGAGCAAAAGAGGATTGCGCTACAAGAGGCGGTTGAGCGTGCAGTCTGCGAGAAGATTTACGACAAGATCTGGAAGCACCGGAGCACGGATGACGAGGCTAGAGACGACAAGCTGCGTTCAAGGACACAGGCATTATCGCTGGTGGGCATTGGATTGAAAGAGCTACACGCGGACAAGCCAGATGTGCGGCAGCTTGCAGAAGAGCGAGAGGATGAGATCAATTTGTCACTGGCACCAGCACGAGAGGCCTTGCACCGAATGGATGATGATCACTATCCACTCGGAAAGCTACATCAGCTCACAGCTGCTCACCAAGCTATTGTCGAAACGCTTTCGCAGATCTTCCCGTCGTCTTCATCAGCTGACGAAATTTTGCCAACCTTGATTTACACCTTGATCACATGTCCGCCTGGTGGGATCAACGTAGTCAGCAATCTAGCATTCATACAGCGATTCAGGATGTCGAGCAAAGTCGACGGCGAAGCAGCGTACTGCTTGGTGAACCTTGAAGCAGCGATCTCGTTCCTTGAGACAGTCGATCTCTCGTCACTACGCGCGGATGAGCTGCCACAGGGACCAGACGCGAAAGCTACATCTTCGTCGAGCCGTTCCTCAACACCCAGACTTGAAGGCCCTACGTCAATCGTACAACCTAAGAACTCCCATACCCTGACGCCCGACTCGACAAGGGCAACGCCCGAGATGAGTACTGACGCAGACAGTGCAGACAAAAGTCTGCCGTCCCCAGGCCCAGTCGGACCTATACCCATCAGACCACAGATGCACCAGCGACGCATCTCGTCCATGATTGCGACCACCACTGCTCGCGTGGATACAGGCCGGCAAGACTTTCTCAATGCTGCTGATAAGCTCTACGAATCTGTCAATGGCACGCTTGATAACAGCATGCAGTTCCTCTTCGGTCGATTCAAGGAGCAAGTTGCTGACTCAAGGTCGTCTCTACCCAAGACATTAGAGGATGCGCGACGACTGGTCTCATCGCCTGTCATAGGTACAGAGGACGATGATTCAATCCATCTCTCTGGACATAGCAGTCCCATCCCTGTCGATCCGCTATCAGCAGGTGGAAGTTTACTCGAGCCAAACAAGATGCTGGAGTTCCTGGGAGGCAAGAAAAACGTGCGCGACAGAAGCGCAGATAGCGCAAGATCTGGAGGCAGTGGAAGACGGGCTGTGACTTTCGACAGCAAGACCATGGCTGCGAAAGAGAGGTCTACGCAGCAGCAACCTACGACCCCGTCTGGCTTGTTTAATTCCATCAATCCCCTGAACAAGTTTGGCATGCCTGCTTTCGTGCCGCGATTCGGTCGTGTTGGCACTGTCACCAATACTGCGCCGCCGGGGCAACCCGATACGAAGCCACCGGCAGTGCCTGCAGGTGTCACCGCAGCTCAAGGGCGTATGAACGATATCGTAGAGTCACCTGTCAGTATTCGCCAAAGCCCGGATAGCCTCGCGGTAACGCCGCCTGCATTGGACAGGACTCGTAGCAGGGACTCTGTGGCCGGATTGGGGGAAGGTGACGAAATGAATGCGAGGGAGTCTTTGGCAGAGCTCAGGAATTTGAAGCCACCCAAGAAGCGATTCTTGGAAATTGAGAGTGCAAATCAGCTCAAGCTGGGGGAGGTGGAGGAACTGTTGTTGGAATATCGACGGCTGGCGAAAGCCATTGGGGAGGCGATAGCAAATTGAATCATGCATAGGTACTGGCTGTGACCGGGCGTCGTGCGAGTATCGATCGTTCAGTACAGTAGTTCTTCGATCAGACGTTGTACATATCCTTAGAGACAAGTCCTCACGTCCAAACCAAATTCGTGCATCTCTGGTTCTAATCGGCGCCGGCCGACGCTGGCCAGAGCCGAAAGGGTCAACGCCAAGAGATAGCTATGTACATGCAGGTAGGTAACGTCCCTCTCTTCCTCGCAAACAACAAAACCATCAGACCTGCAGGCACGTCGCTGTTCTTTGTTCTGCGCTACAACGTGCTTCCCAACATCAGAACCTCCACACGCTGACACGAATCAACATGGCTACACTGGAGAGGACGCTCTATGTCGGAGCCTTCATACACTGCCAAGATCTAACGACGCTGGATATATGTTCTCACGGCATCATTGGCGTTGACGAGACCGGGAAAATCGCTTTCATATCAAGGGAAAAGAAGGACAAGCAAATACCGGCCCGAGAAGGATGGGAAAATGCCAAAGTTGTGAGCATTACCGGATTGGGATTTTTCTTTCCTGGTTTCATAGGCATGTCGATGTACATTTTTCGTTTGATCGAATCCTGACCATTCCATCTCAGACACCCACATCCACGCTTCTCAATACCCCAATGCTGGCATATTTGGCAAGTCAACACTTCTGGATTGGCTAAACACGTACACTTTTCCTCTGGAATCCTCCTTCTCAGACCTCACCAAGGCATCCAAGATTTACAACCGCATCGTCTCGCGAACACTCTCACATGGCACCACAACAGCCTGCTACTACGCAACAATCCACGTCCCAGCCACAAATCTCCTGGCAGACATTTGCCACGCCAAAGGCCAACGAGCTTTTGTCGGTAGAGTATGCATGGACTCCTTAGCACCAGACTATTACCGCGACGAATCACCCACCACATCTCTCGCAGATGCAAAAGCCTGCATCGAACACATTCGGTCCATCGATCCGAATTTTGATCGTGTCAGCCCAATTATCACTCCCAGATTCGCTCCTTCTTGCTCAACAGAATCTCTCAACTCCTTAGGTCAATTACACAAAGAGACAGGAGTGCCAATCCAGACCCACATTTCCGAAAACCTGCAAGAAATCCAACTCGTCAAAGACCTTTTCCCAGACTCCAGTTCCTATGCCGACGTCTACGATCAAGCGGGACTCTTAACCTCCAAAACGATCTTAGCGCACTGCGTCCACCTGACTCCCGAAGAAAGGAAATTGATCAAATCCCGCGACGCCAAAATCTCCCACTGTCCTGCCTCAAATACCGCTCTCACATCCGGTTGCGCACCGATCAGAAGTCTGCTGAACGAGGGACTCACGATCGGGTTAGGCACGGATGTGAGTGGTGGATATACCCCTTCCATTCTGGCAGGATGTAGAGAAGCGCTTTTCACGTCGAGACATTTACACATTTCTTCTGGTGGTGTTGCTCCCATCAAGAGGGAAGATGATGTCAAACTTTCCGTCGAGGAGGCTTTGTATCTGGCCACGAGGGGTGGTGCGAAGGTTTGTAATTTGGAAGACCGTATTGGAGGGTTTGAAGTGGGCATGGATTGGGATGCGCAGATGATTGGCTTGGATGTGGTAGGTGAAGCTGGAGAAGATGTGGATGGGAAGATGGATTTTGTGGAAGCGGGAGTTGTGGATGTGTTCGGACATGAGAGTTGGGACGATAACGTGAATAAATGGGTTTATGGGGGTGATGATAGAAACACGTTGGCGGTTTGGGTCAAGGGACGGTTGGTGCATAGTCGTGGTGGGAGGAGAGGATTACAGACTTGAGAGGAATGGATGACCATTGATGATGAGCGACTTTCAACGATAGCCAGATCAAATGACTCTTGACATACTGACCGATGGCGGGTATCTCTATATTTCTACAATATCAGCATTAGTTGCCCAGTCCTGTTTTCATACTTCTACATCTCCATCTCCATCAAGTTCCACCAACCCCGCATTCTCGTCGCCTTCTCCTTCTCCGTCCTCCTCAACACCACCACCATTTTGCGCAGGAGGCGGCAATTGCGATGTCCCCTCTTTCAAAGCTTTAACCTTCGCATTCGTCATTTCAAAGACATACTGTCCCAGATGCTCCACCCCGGCCATCTCCACCCCTTTCACTGTCGCATCATCCACTAACCGCTCGGTAGGAAACAGCTCGTTCGGCACAACTTCCAATTTCGTCGGTCTCTCAAAGAAGGCACCAAAAGCCTCTCTCAATTCCAACGAGCTTTCAAACACTTCCCTCCTTCCTAAGATATACAACCCCAGCCGTGCCCTCGATAACGCAACAGTAAGTCGTCTCAAATCTCGCAAATACCCGGGAGATTTCGTCCTCGTCAACGACAGAATAATATAATCATTTTGTTCTCCCTGGTATTTGTCCACTGTACCAACCCAACCTGGCATACCGAAGAGTCGATTGTTCTTACAACGATGAGTGAGAACATCGCGAATCAACGCTCTTTGACCTGAGTATGCTGTCAGGATAGAAATCTTCTCTGCGGGGTAGCCGAGGAGACGCATGTATTGATACAAAGCTACAGCATATTCTGCTTCGCCCAAGTTTTGGATGAAATGAGGTGTGGGTTCGCTTTCGCCAGAGTTTTTATAGTCGGGTACATCAATGAATTGGTATTCGTGTCGGAAGCCGGCATTTGCGGAGACGAATTCGGGTGCTGTGGATGTGAATGGGAGGTTTGTGAGAGATGGATAGCGCCATTTGTAGAGGTCTGAGAGAGAAGGTCTGCTTCGTCCTTGAGCGTCGAGAATGATGTGTGGGACGCCGAGTCGGACTAAGCGCTGGAATAGGGATTGTTCGAGGTTGGCGTAGGTTTTGAGTGCGTTGTTTTGAATTACTGGGGAGTTTTGGAGGTGGTCACCCACGAGGACGATACGCTGTAAAGCATTTTCGGGCGCTTTTCCGTCTTCAACACGCGGCTTTTGCAGTACGAATGGGATGAAGTTCTCAATCTCGGTGATTTGAGCAGCTTCTTCCATGATCACATTGTCATACTTGAAGCCAAGTTGTGCAATTTCTTGCCGGCGGATGGCAGCGTGCGTCGATGTCATAGCGATGATGCGGGCTTCCTTGACAAGCAGGTAGTTGCTCTTATCGCGTTGTGCGCGAAGAAGCTCAAATGGGCGGATATCTGCGAGCTCGCTGAAAATTCGGTTGATATGTCTCTCACAGCCTTTTGCAGTGTCGAGCAGCTGCTGTTTGGTAGCGTTCGGCAAGAATAACGGTTGCGGCGCGTCAGCGAAGAATGTGTGAAAGGGGAAAGTCGCAACGAGCTGTTCGGTGGCAACATCGGCGGATTCGAAGCTTTCCCAGTAGCGTTTCCATCTAGGCTGCACCCAGACCTGGTCAAAGTATTCTGCAGTTTCACAGCTGCTGCCGTGCGCTCCAGGTGCGTCGATACTGGCAGCAAGACGCTGCACATCAGCAAGATACCGCGCGCCTCGCTCAAGGAACGACTCGATACGGCCTGCTTTGGAGAAGCTGGCTTCGGTCAGCAGCTCTTCTTCGCCATGTCCCAGTCGCAGAAGATGGCGCTCATCGATGTCTAACGCCACTATCTTCTGGAACAGCTGGTTGAGTGCCTGGTTGGAGTGTGCGACGAGTAGAGTGCGTTGCTGTGGGAAATTGTGGTAGATGTTGCTAATGATTTGTGTTGCCACATCGGTCTTCCCTGTACCTGGGGGACCAACAATGACAGTCAAGCCAGGCTGTGTGCCAGCCGTCACAGCCTCTACTTGGGTGGGCGTGAAGCGGACATGATTGAGTTTGGGTGCATCTTCCGGATATGGCCCCGAATTTGGGGGCTGATATGTCGACACTCTGTAAGTCTCTGCCGTAGGCTTAGGATCTGGCCCATCTGGTTGATCTCGTCTCCTCTTTTTGCCCTTTGCTGGTGGAGGTGCAGGCACTGTCCCGGTGTTTTCTAGTACATAGGGCGGTGGTGGGATTGCGTCCAGATCCGGATCAGGCTCAACGGTCTTGCCAGGTAGAGACTCGATCAGATGCTGCCAGTCCACAAACGTGTCTCGATAATCAACGCTTTGGAGCTTATTCGCAAGACGCTTGTAAGTGGCAGAAGCAGGATCACCAATACCAAGGAAGACCTCCTCGAACCAAGATGGCACTGGGGCGTCCGACGTGGCCAGCTGCTTGATGCTCTCTAGCACAGGTCGGAAGTTGTTCTCTCTCGATTTCCTGCGGACCACCACATTGACGCTCTCGTATATGTCGGGCTTACCAGAAGCTTCGCGATCCTTGTCGGCCATGTACGAGGCTGCGTCCAAGCGGAGCAACAGTCTTCGCTGTCTCGGCCTTGGTCCATTGTCTGTATAGTCCTGATCATGCTGGTTATATCGAAGCGCTCTACTATTCTCATCGAGAACGCTGATGACCTCTGCACATCTAACCGCTTTCAGGCCAAGTCTCTCGGCTACGGACTGCTTCGCAGCAGCACCATTGGTAAGCTTGTGAGCGTTATCTTCCGGTTGCAATGCGAGCAGATAAATAGTGTCGTCTGACCTTAAGCTCTCCCACTCCCTCCGCAAGCCGGGCTGCAGCCTGCTCACATCAAGGGTGATCTCTACCTTGACTTCAGCGGGCACGATCTCGCCAACACGCGGTGCAGCAGTTTCGATGACTGCCGGTTTTGGTATGGGAATGGCCATTCGAGAGAAGCCATCGAAGCGGACTATCCCACCTCCTCGTCGTGGCTGCAATCGTTTAATCGTATCCTCGAGATGTTTTCGCAAGCTGTAGAAAGCTTCGTACCTGTATAAAGTGAATGATCGCCACAGAAAATCGCCTATCGTCAAGTATTGTAAGTTGAGCTTCGGAATGGCCAATGGCTGATTGACGACATGCTCGTCTGAGGGCAGTCGCGCATTACTGTACAGCGCATCCTCTGTCGGTAGGATCTGTAGTTTCCGCATTCGCTCCGTGTAGTATGGCTTTGACTCGACCACAGCGACGAGCGTCTCAATCAAGAACGCTCGATCTTGCACTAACTGTGTCGTTTCTGGGTACTCTCGTGTCCTCAGACCGACACCTTGGCACAGCTCGAGCAGCTCATCGTCACTCAGATCTTTGAGATGGCTTTCTAGCTCCTCCCGTTGTCCTAACGCACCGAAGTTGGTCAAAATCATGATCTTCAGCTTCTCCGGCTGCAGCTTCATTCCCACCTTCTGTAACCTCGATATGCTGGCATTCTGAGATTCCTGGTACTCCTGCCTGCTCAGCTGTCGCCCAGTCTGGTCGTCGATGGGAAAGTGCGTGTAGTGCACGAGAAGCTCGTAAAAGTCACGGATCCGTGATTCTTGCTGGTGCAAAGGTGAAAGGGCAATGGCAGGCAAAATGTTCAGATCTTGAAGCAGAGCATTCACATATCGCCTTGTAGGCAGCTGACTTTGCAAATCGCACAGCAGTTCCAGGAATCGTTCACAGTACGCCACATTCTCTTCCTTCTTGGTGATAGCGTACAGCTTGTCGTAGAAGTTGAGCACGAGCAGGTATAGCCAGCTCCTCTCAAAACGCATTCTCGCCTGGCCTGCAGGGTCTGCATTGTCAAACTTCTTCCCCGAGGCTCTCCATGCCTTTTGCAGTTGTGCGCTCTTCGCCAGTCGTCTCTGCCTAGCAGCATCATTGTGAAAGTTGTGCCATATCCCAATTGACACCAGCGGAGCGCATTCTTTCCTGACTATCCCATGGTCCAGACTCTGATATGCGCCCACGATGAAGGCCAGCAGATCCTCGCGCACTTTGGTGGCCAGACTAGAGTCAATGCTCAACTGGAGCACGCGTCGGAAGAAGTCAGCAAACTCGTCGGGCGTGGTTGTGAAGAGCGGCCAGGTGGGCAGGTTTTCCGATCGTTTCGTGTTGACGAGGAGGACGATGAGAAGGACGTGGTGGTTGGACGCATTTTCGGTGTAGCCGGGCCAGAGATAGCGCTCCAACGCCTGCAGCTGTTCGAGGAGGAGCAGAGAGAATGGGGAGTCGTCTTCTTCCACGAGCTGCCAGAGCTCGGTGATGGTCGCCGGCTGCACTTTGGGCGCGCTGCTGGGTGAGGACAGCCATGTGTCGCGAGCAATGTGGGCAATGCGATGGTCGCCTGTGAGATCGCTGATACCTGGTCGCGCCATCTCCGACAATGACCTTCGCTTCCGCTCTTCTCTTCTGCTGCGACGACTGCAAGAAGCAATCGACCGTGCAAGGCAACTTTGAAGGTTTGTTCGCGAGTGTGAAGCCAAAGTTTCAAGCACCCATCTTTAATTGCCTGACTCGCGCTATCGTACGCCCTAGCTAGAGTTCTACCTTAAGGTACACACCAGCACGAGAGCTGCATTGACCGGACACCATCCACACAACCTCTCCCTCCGTCTCTCTCTCTGTCCTGCTGCCTCAGTCTACTGGTCTCAAAAACTGCAACAATGGGCGAGCGACAGGGCGAAATCATCTCCATCAAGGAGGGTCCCGAGCTAGGAGAGACAGGCCGTCCTCAAGTCCCAGCAAAGTGTCTCAATGGCGACTACCCAGTATGCGCCGACTGACGCCTACTCTACCACGCCAAAACTAACTCCCGCAACAGCTCATCGACAGCGACCCTCACTTCAAGCGCGTAATCCGCTACGCTCGTCCTTCAGACTACGCCGCCGCCGCAGCAGTCACCGCCTCAGGCCCCGCCCTCATGTACTGGTTCGAGCGCATTTCCCCTTCAGAAGTAGGCCGGGGCGGGTTTGCGCAAATCATGCGTCTCCAAGGCGCCATCGGAGCCGTCGCAGGTTTCTTCTACCTCTACTCTTCCTCAATCAACCGCTTCTACGGCTTCTCGGAAAATCGAAGAGAGATTGAAATGGACATGAGAGAAATGACAGAAAAGGTCAAGAGAGGGGAACCGTTGTATGGACAGACGACTTTGACCGAATATATGCAAGGAGCTGCTGCGAGGCAGTCGAGGTATTCGGGGACGTTTTTGCATGTCATGCCGTGGTTTAATTTTGTCAATCATAATCAGCATGGTGTGGACACGGCCAAGTACTACCGGAATGCGGAGTGGGAGTTGGAGCAGGAGAGGAAGGGCAAGAGTTTGACCGAGACGGTGAAGGAGAAGTATGAGCAGGCGAAGGAGAAGATTGGGGCCAAGTGAGATGGATCAGTCAGACTTGTTAAAAAGACGAGTGACTGGTTTCTTTATTCTCTCTGTATGGTACAGATTCGCTTCAGCGACAGCCAGGAGCTATCACTTGGGGCGGTGCAGAGCAGGAAAGGAAATGACATTATATATACAGCTTCAGCCAATTTCTCACCATCACAAACAGCGAGTACGGTTATGTATATTCATGAGCGTTTCGCTGACAAGAAAAAACCTATAGCTGTGCTGCCTACAAAAGAAAAGAACCAAGAAAATAAACTGAAGTGGATGATCCTGCTACGCATCGAATGTAGATATTCCGAGCAACAGACACTTGACAAGCTGATCAGACTTGAGAGTGATAGCTGGACCGGAGCAGGACCTATCAGTAGGTTGATATTGACCATTTCTGGCACAGAAGACGCAGCAGAACTCTACCCCGTGGTGGTCTTCTTCAGATGGAACAGACGCCTCATCATCACCATCATCTTCGTCGTCATCGCCATCATCCTCAGCAATGGCGAACCAGGCGAAGTATCATCGGCATGAAAAGTAGTATTTGGAGAATGCTCTGCGGAAGATCTACCACAGCAGAGAGATCCCACCTCAAGATCATATTCCAGTAGTGATAATACTAGAGTCCAAGGTACCAGCCTGGTGCACTTGTTGATATTCTGGCGCCAGTTCGAAGATTGTAGTGTGCGATAGCGAGGTATACCGTATTACATGGCTGCAGTCATTGCAACTCAACCGTATGGGGTTCTTGGACATGTTCACTTTTGCGTAGATTCGCGATCGTGAGTTCTAAAAGCTGACTGCGTGCGGGCCAGACTAAGCATAGGCGCGCAATTGATCACGACAATCGGCATCTCCCTTATCAAGCCGTGTCTCAGCGCTGGTCCTTGATATGGCGCCTGCGGCATATTGAAGCTCCATATCCTAGTTGCGAGATGGAACTGCTAGTGGCATTGGAGAGGCGACAGAACGACACGACGCTGCCCAGCCCGTTTTGGCATATCAATGGGTACATGTATTGAACAAAGCGTCTCTTCCAACTCTCCGCGCTGGGCTGTGCCAGAGCAACGTCGTGTCCGGTACCAAGCGCCTTGTCGGGATCAGATCATGTGACAAATGATTCGCCTCTGGTTCGATCTCCGGGTACATACATCGAAACCACTAAGCCTAACAGTCAGCTCACTTATGGCACTCTTCTCTAAGTATCTTTATCTTAAGTGCTAACGCGGAGTAGATCATTGAGGGTGTTCGTAGCTATCCATCCAAGATTAGAAGGGCCGACGTAATGTGGATATCTACTCGACTCTGCATAGTAAGTGACATGCAGGTCGCGAGAAGTATGGCTATTATTAACACAGTTAAGTCGATCAAGACAGCCGAACCACCCAGCTTCCTCTATCCTCTTTCCCCCTCTCTACATTCAGCGAAGATAAAACATCACTCCCCAACAACAGTAGCACTATTGTCCGCACAAGAAAACGCAGTGCCCACCTTGCCCGCCCGGAACTGATCCGCAATATTCGAAATATTCGCATAAGTACCGCCAATCGACAACAACAACCCCAACAACAACATCCCCACATGTGCCCACCACAACATCCGCTCCTTCGCCGTACCCGCCCTACACTCGGGATGTAAACTAAACCACAAAATCGGCGGCAACACCACCCCAAGAGGTCCAAATCCCATTGATCCAATCAAACTAACCAAGGAAGTATAAAAGGGTATAGCCACAGCAAGCAACCATCCCACAAACCCACAAGATATCGTACAAGCAATCCAAACCACCCAATGAGTTTTCGTATTCTCAGTAAGATGTCTCGTCCCTCTCAATATCCTCACAAAAATCGTCTTAGCAGGAACATGTACACATATCATGCCCACTGCAATCAATCCCGGTAAAGCAACCGCGTACGCAGCGATTTTGATCGTCGGTCCCGCACTCCCCAACGCGGGAGATGTGACGTATTTGCCTGCATAGGCATACATGACTGTTGCCAAGCTCAAGTACGCCGTATTGACAAATGTGGCACTGACATATAACGCCTTGAAGAAATCTTTGGGTTGGCGCATCTCACTCATGACGGGGACGTAACCGCATGTGTTTGCGGAGGAGGCGTAGATTGCGATTGCGCCGGCCCAGGCTTGAGCGAAAGTTGTGCCAGGTGGCGGACCGGATTGGAAACCGAGATCGTAAGGGCCGGTTTGAGGGGCGTAGGCTGGACGTGATCGGATGGCGACGGCGATTACGACTGTGAGGACGGAGACGAGAGCGGATACGAAGCCAATCCAGAGGATTATGCCGAGACCGTGTATTTTGCGGATGGAGCCGGTGGCTATAGAGACGAGCATTGCTACGACGTTGACTGTGAGGGAGATTGTTAGCGATTGATGTTGTGGACGAGAACGGGGATTTTAGGAAGGGTGGTTCGCGGACAAGGATCAAGAGGAGAGAAGAGAGAGAGAGAGAGAGAGAGAGACTCACAAGCAACAGTACAAGTCCCATGCTTCGTAACAGCATTCAAAGCAGTGCCAATCGCCAAAACCGCCAATCCAATACACAACAACCAACTCATCAAATACAGCACTTCTGCAATAAATTTCGCAACTTTACTCCAAAACCGACTCTTACTCAAATCCAACACGGCAATCTCCGCTCCATCAATAATCGTATGCATTTTCGGATGCGCCAACTTGAAATGTCCTTGAATAATGGCAGAATAGGTATTCACGAGTCCCCAAAAGATGATGAAAAGAGGAGACATGACTCCTCCGAGATAATACATTGCGGAAGGCATGGAAAGGACTCCAGTTGCGAAGGTTTGTTTCATGAGGAACATGGAAGCGCGGATCCAGCCTACTGTGCGGAAATTCACTTTGCCTTCGCCTGTGGCGCCGAAGACTTCTGTTTCTGCATCGCTTTCTTCTGCTTTGTCGAGGGAAGAATGGCCATTCTTCTCGGTGATGGTTAATTTATCGAAGTGCTTGAGAGATTCCGTAGTTCCAATTCCGAAGTCCACAGCGGCGGTTGTGCTGTCTGGAGGAGATTTGTCGGATGGGGCGAGGGAGGTTGTGCCCGTTCTCATGGCTTGCTTTTCGTCTGCCATTTTGGACGGAGGAGACGATCGAACGAGCTAGAGCGTCAGTGTAGCTGCAGTTAGCATACCTGAGCGATTGCTAATGATGATTATGAGTAGTACGGTAGAAGAGCTCCAAGAGCTGTCTGTTTGGTTGCAGCATGGGTGGCCGTCGGCGAGATAGTGGTATGGGAATACCCTTGTAGCGATATTGATAGGGCAGCACGCGACTCAGCACGTCTTGTTGGGCTCTACCACGCCAACAATTAATCGCCGAGCATGTGAAGATGTTATATTGCTGTTGGCGACGTTGGTATCTGTATCGCAAGCTGGCTCGGAAGCGCGCGTCTAAGGTGAACAAGCCTCTTCCATGGCGACCAAGCTCAATTCTTATCAGTGACGATAAACACTTTCAAGTCTTTCAGACAGCGGCAGTTGAATGCTTACGCAGGTTCGTGCACAACACAGAATGTTGCGGTACTACAACTGAAGGTCTTCCTCTGGGAGACTACGCAGTCTGGAGAAACATCCCGTGCCGGAAGAAGAAAATACCAGTTCTGCAAGGGCAGACTCGAACAGGTTTGTGTCATCATGCCAAGGAGTCTTTCCATCATCGCCAAAGCCTTGTAACACCTTGATTTGGACGGCGTACTCTGGTAGCACGCTGAAGTTCTCATCGTAGTGGATACGAGCAAGCTAATGGCCTGTCTACAGCCATTTACGAAGTTGCATGAGTGTGCGCAGCGGCAGGCGAGTATGTTCCATAGCATGAGCTGTGCCCACGAAGTTGAATATGGCGGACATGTAAGTTATTCCTGTCCCTGCATCCAGTGGAGCAGGTGGCGCATGAGAAAGCGGCGCATATCGCTGGGCAAAGAATGCCCTGATGGCTGGCTTATCGCCAAGACACGGCCCGCATTCAACTCCTCCAGAGACACTTGCCCTAGTTCTACCTACTGTCTTCCCATGTTGCCATGGTCCATGGATGCTGGCAAACCGCCGAAGTGATTCCTGAACACACGCGGGACTCTTCCAGACGAGAAGCTGTTCCACGAGCATCAAAGGGCCTTCACAGCTTGCGCCGCCGCCTACGTGAGGTCAGTAAGAGCCAATGGGAGTTCGAGCTGATGCCTGGTCTGCCGCGACGCCGTCACGGCATCCATGATCGGCGAGAAAGCCTGGCTCATCCTTTATGTACAGCCTGCTATAGGATACTGGGAAATACAGCAACGGCCACAGACACTTCCCAGGGTCTCAATCCCTCCGGAAGAACAAGAGAAGAAACAGGATACGACAGCAGACACAAAGTGCAGCTTGAGCTATGAGGTACCTACATATCAGTTTCGCCCGGAGGCTGAAGTGGTCGTTCGGAGAAACCCAGGTAAAGGTAGAACTAACGGATCAAGGATACCAGGCATATTTCAAATTCAATTTTGAGAGAGCCTCGAACACTGATCGAACACTAGACACCCTGGTCCGACCAGGTACAGTCCAACATCGTCATGGGCGTGTCCGGAAACCTCATGCGGGCACCAACTCTCGCCCTTCCAGCTGCTCCCCGAACACGTTCTGTATGTAGGCAACGACATTGGCAACATCTGCGACATCATCTGCCACTCTCATTGCATGCAGCAGTAACAAAGCATGAGGCTGTTGCTGACTCGTCACAGCCGAGTGCATGCATACATGCTCTAGGCGGCCGCAATGCTTCGCGCAGTCAAATCGTTCACCCACATGGGATCATCGAAGAAGAAGAAGAACAAGATTGGCGCCACGAACTCCACGCGAAAGAACCACGTTCTCAAGACCGCCAGAGGATCACTCGTGGGTGTCGAGGTCTGCGACACGAAGAGCTATCAGCCCATATACCACCTCTACGCACGAATACGATACGCGCTTCCGCCGACTGGGAGTCGACGATGGCAAAAGCCAAAACCGCTCCCTGCGGACTGGGTCTTTTCCGATGGGCAGGATGACTTGAGGGATTATCGTAGCTTCGGGCCCATTTGTCCGCAGCTGGATGGAGAGTTGGGAGCATTGGATATAACACAGTGGGAAGAAGTGGAGGATGTGGTTATGGATGAAGATTGCTTGTATTTGAATATATGGGTACCAGCGGGAGTGGAGACAACTTCTAAAGGCTGGCCTGTCCAGTTTATATTTCGTATGTGGTCCTGGACCTTCTACGAGGAGATATAATGCTGTGCTAACTTACCCTAGCTCCTGGAGGGCTGCAATGCGGCCATGGCATGCAACAGAACTACTTAGATCCCATCGACGTGTTTCGAGAACATCGTGGAGAACCGCGCATCATCGTATCTGCCAACTATCGTGTCGGTATCCTGGGGTTCCTGGCAAGTGAAGAGCTCGTGGTAGAAGGCATGGATCCGGCAACACGAATCAGTGATTCTGCTGGAAACTTTGGCTTGTGGGACCTGCGAATGGCCTTGCAGTGGACCTACGACCATATTCACCTCTTTGGAGGCAACCCAAACAACATCAGTGCTGGTGGTTGTGGATTGGTGACCGCACTGCAATTGCACTATGACGCGTTCCAGCCTCCGGACAATCGCATCATTCGAAGAGCCTTTCTATTCAGTGGAGCGATCAGCATGCAACCTGAACAAGCCCACTCCTTCAAGCCAAGCAGGCAATTCGACGAGATCTGTAGCCAGCTCATGATTGAGCTAGATCTGACCGGTGAAGAGAAGATCCAGCTTCTGCGAAACGTGCCAGTTGAGAAGCTTCTCGGCGCAGTCCGAACACTTGAGATCGACTTCAAGCCAGTCACAGATGGCGAAGGTGGCTTCGTGCCAATGTGGCTGATGTCTTCAATTTGGAATGGGGAGCTTGGTCGTCGGCTGAAGCAAAGAAACGTACAAGTCGTGATTGGCGACGCTCGCGATGAGCGCTTGTCCTACGAGCATACTGGCAGAGTCGGAATTCAGCCCAGTAGGCCCTCACGGGCGATATGCTCTCGCGACGCTCTCATGTCGAAGCTCAAGGCTCACTACCCTACTGACATCTGCAATGAGTTGGTCAAGAGATATGCGCGAGACATTACAGATTGGCATTCCGTGTATTGCGACATCATGGCAGACGTCCAATGTCATGCGGCGATTCGAGGATTTGCGCAGTGCTTGATGTATGGGGGCATGTCTACGCAAGATGTGCTGCGGTATCACATTGCATGGCGTCCGAAAGGGGTAGATGACTGGATCAGCCCCGACACTGGAATATCGCACGTGATGGACATGCCGATATGGTTATTCTCTGGTTGGCGAGCAGGTTTCAGCAAGAAGGACAAGCACGATGTCCTAGTCTTCACTAGGCCATTCAGTCGATTCTTGACGGGCGAGCAAAGTGCCCACATTGGCTGGAGCACTGACGAGGAGTTTGAGGTGCGGCTGTTGTCGCCGTGGGGAGCGGCGATGGTGGCAGAAGACCAGATGTGGGTTAGGAAGCTGGATGTATGGAACACACTGCGAGATGTGCAGAGGAACAGGGTGACGGCTCGCGCGGACAGCGTAGTACAGACCAATGGTGTCTGACAAGCTGAAGCAGGTGGATACATATATCCCAGACTTATAGGAAGTACTGGTGGATTTTGGCACTTCGAAATGCCCATAAAAGCTCAACAAAATCGCGTGTTCATCACAGCCACTTTATTTTCATTGTATAAGAGCCATTCCGATGTGGTGTCACCCCGTATGTATGTTGCCATCCGGTGTTGCCATGTTGGCTAATGCTGCAAGGATCACCCAGGACAGCTTGAAACGCGGTGGAAATGTGTGGGACCACTTGCCAGAAAGTGAAACCTTGTATCTGCAGACATATTTATTAGTAGAACTCAGTACATAGAAGCAATCAATGCCGGCGACTTATAACTCTCAACTGTGAATTTATTGCAAACTCATCTGACGACAGGCATGGCAAATCGCCAGAGCAGCGACAGCAGATATCTCAGTCCACTGTATCAGCAGACTGGCAGACTCTCTGAAGCGTCCGCTACGACTGCAGGCACAATAGCACAAGACTCATCCGCATATCGTGAAAGTAATGATGTTCTCCAACGTGGCGACAGTCCCTCCCGCTACCTGAGCCGTACATCAACCAGCGAGAAGCAGGGACGCCATAATGCCGGGAGAGTCAAAGGCATGCTGTGGCGCAGAGCCAAGGTAGGTCCATCCATCTAATTTGTGTTAGCACCGTCACATGTATGGTACCTGAGCTGAGCGAGAATTCAAGGTCCGCAAGACAGAAACGCCTCAGCGACCATCTGCCCCCGGATCTCTGGCAAAACTATTGAGACAGATCCCGTGGGTACGCGCTCGACAGGATCGGAAGGAGAGATATGGCAGTTTGGAATGAGGAGAAGGACGACAAAAGAAAAGTGCTTGGGCAGTTTTTATAAAAATTGGCGGGTTGAAAGCCTGGAAAGAGTGCGCATTAGCACCATATTAAAAGGCCAGCGCACGATTGGGGATTTCCGTAGCTCTGGCGCAGAAACCACGAACGAGGTGGGCGAGGATTGCGGAGCACGAGATGCAGATGCTCGCTGGCATGATGCTTGAGCTCATACATACATACATCGATTGTTCATGATGCTTTTGGGCATGTCTATACACTTCAGACAGCCAGAACAGCGGAAGTGAAGCACTGTGCACGCTGAGAAAGGATGCATTCTTTATGCTGGGCCAAACAGCCCACCAGTCTCTTTCTCTCTTTCCGGAGAGCATATATCTCAGACAATTGCTTGAATCATACCCGGCCAATCTCAGAATCCAGATATATAGCCTACTCTTCTCCAAACTCCACTCTGCTATACAAGTGATGAGCTTATCAGGTGCTCCGTAGGCTAGAAGAGCGATTTTCCCTGCCAAGTTTCTTCTGCGGCGCGAGAAAACTCGCTGGGTGAGGCTCTTCGAGGTGGATTCCATGGACTATCGGATACTCTGTGCCTCGGATGTGGCATCAGCATCATCGAGGAGGCGTGATTGCGAATCAGGCGTCGAGTCTCTGTGCGCGTGAAGCCAGACGGACATGGAAAATGGGTAAAGCTACCTACCTTACCTAGGTATCCAAAATATCAGTGTGTTGCGTTGATGAAGCTCCTGTCTCCAAGGATTCAGCCGCACGGAGGAACACTTGATTACTCATTCACTAGGTACCATGTATTGACCAGCCAATCGAACAGCTGCGCGGCATTCACTTACCTTGGCATGTGACGGCCAATTGTCGGCCGAAGGTGTCTATCTGCTATCCGCATTGCAAAGTCTCCGTTGCGCTGTGAAGATGCCGAGAGAGTGGCCATACGATACCATCAAAACCAGGAGCTGCACTGCCGTATGCCAGCCTCATCTCGACCTCTTCCACTTCCGCAGAACGTGACGACGAGCTGTCATGGACTCGTCTGGCAGTGATCCCCAGTTGCCCAAACTGCCGGACAGCCCGTCTGGTGAGAGAGGTAGATTACAATATCACGAAGGACGATCTGCGAGCAATTTGGCCCAGAGAGGCACCTGCAATCAAGACCCAGAGAAGGCGAATTCTCCAGTACCCCTACGACAATTGGCTCCGCGACGACCAGGTCACATTCGGCAGTGGAGTCACACGAGCGTCAGTCGTATGAGGACCGAGGTAGCCGAACATGTTCAACACCTGCATTTCAAGCAGAGGATCAAGCACTTCACTTTCACGTGGTTCACTATGACTGTAAGTGCCTTCTTGTGTCTCATTCATGTTATATATGTGGACATGATATTGAGAACCAAGCATAGATGGCTACGGGAGGCATTGCCAATGTCCTGTATCAAGTTCCCTACAGGTTCAAGGGACTCTACGCAATAGGCTGCATCTTCTTCCTCTTCAATGTTGTGCTCTTCCTGTTCAACGTGGTGATGATATCGTTGCGCTTCTACTACTACCCAGCAACCTTCAAGCAGTCCTTTTTGCATCCTACTGAGAGCCTTTTCGTTCCAGCAAGCATCATCAGCATCGGCACGATCTTGCTGAACGTCTCGCAGTATGGCTTATCGCAAGCACAAGTGGCAAATGAATGGCTATTGTCAACAATGGAAGTGCTGTTCTGGGTATACTGCGGACTGGCTGTCTGCTTCAGCAGTGGTATCTATCTCATCATGTACCACCACATACTCCCGCTGTTGTCTCACTCCGAGCTGACAACGCTACAGGTGGTCCACACAAACATTCACAGTCGCACAGATGACTCCCGTCTGGATTTTCCCATGTTATCCTCTTCTCGTCATTGGGCCGCATGCTGCTGCCCTCGCAGGCCACCTCTCGACCCTGTCTCGACCTGGAGCAGCACTTGCCGTGATCATTGGCGGTTATGTCTTCCAGGGTATTGGCTTCCTGCTCAGTCTCATGATCTACGCAGCATTCTTCTATCGGCTCATGACACAAAAATTGCCCACAGAGAACCTGAGACCTGGAATGTTCGTCAGCGTTGGTCCTAGCGGCTTCACCATCAGCGGAATCGTGAACATGGGATCCATTCTACCCGACGTAGTAGACAAGGACTTTCTTCTTCCCGGTAATGGAGAACTGGCTGGGCAGGTCAGCAAGATTGCTTCGGTCTGGTTTGGCCTTTGGTTGTGGGGACTGGCTTTCTGGTTCTTTATTGTGTCAGTCGGAGCACACTGGAACTGTTTAAATGGTAAAATGACGTTTGCCATGACCTTTTACTCCTACGTCTTTCCACAGACGGCCTTGACTACCGCAACCTTTGCTCTGGGTAAGGCATTGGACAATCGACCGATCCGGATTCTTGGCTGCGCGATGACAATCTTGGTGATTATGATCTGGGTTACCATATTCGCACTCATGATCAGAGCTGTGATTAAGAAGGACATACTGTGGCCACAGAAGCAGGAAGACAAGGATGAAGGCGGATGGGAAGATAGCAAGCGCTGAGCCGCCTGTGTGTAATGCAAGACGATGCTTTGTGTCCGGCCAGCAGGGGGGGCGAAGTTGGGGTTTTACCGGCTTGAGGAGCGGTAGAGACAAGAAGGCTCGCCGACGAAGTACGGAACGTTGTCAACAGCCTCTAGGCCCTCACAGTCTTCACTTGTCGCTCGAAGTTGGAAGCAGACCGTGCAGCGGATTCTCCGGGATTAGGTGATCACTGCTCGACTGTGGTTGCTTAGGTACATGTAAGGTACCCGGTTCCGAGGGCCTCCATACATATACTTACTATGACCACTCGTCTTGGCCTGGCGGTTCCGCGCAACTTTCTGGATCCTGCTGGTTATCGGCAAAAAGGCACACTCACACTTCGGCCTGGACACTGGCTTTTGCCTCCTCTGTTGTCAACATCAACTTCGGACCCCAGTTCCGTGGCGTCCCAGAGGGTGTTAACATGCAATACACAGATGAGTATACATGTCTTTGGCCAAGGTATCGATTTACATGCCCAAAATGTCTCTCAGGACGCGATTCGAGAATTCGGTTCGCAAGTCCATACGTACATTAAGTGCTTTGAGTCTGGGACTTTGAGTTCGACCTTCACCCACGGGTTTGGGTCATCAGGAATCATACGAACCTTACCTTACCTTCTACTCTGCTTCGTACTCATGATATTGGAAGACAGTAAAAGAATCATGCTCGCTCGCTGTGAGTCTCGTCCAGAGAAGAGGCACTAGGGCACCAGATGGTCACAATAGGCCGATGTAGAAAGAAGCGAGGAACTGAGATTCGCAATAAGTCTGCATAGAATTGGTGAATTCACTCACCGCAACCCATACGTACCACAGGATTGCACACTGCACCACACTGCACCGTTGGCTCTCCCACAGAAGAGCGCAGTGTAGCTCAAACACACCCATATCAGTCGATCGCAACATCACGGTATGCAATATCTGGCTCTACCATCCGCGCCGGGCCGAGCACTCCAGCTCGGCCTCCTCGGATTGAATATCTGGCGCAGCATCTGTGAGGCAGAGGGAAAACAGGTTTGTTTTGAGCGAGAGGGTGGTAGGTCACAAGTAAGGTAATGGAAGGTAGGTATCTACCAAAGTGCCTACCAGTTACTTACTGAGGCCGGGTGCCTCCATGAGGTAATGGCAGCTGGAAACGGTGCCTCTTTCCAGTGGACTGCACCGTATTCCTCCGCTCTCTGGCAAGCACGTAGCGCGCCCGCGCCTCCGCTCGAGGGTATAAGAGAATGCTCTTCCCCCTTCACAGCTCTCTTCTTCTTTCTCCAGACTACCTTCCACTGCCATTTCGACATCGGACGCGATCGCAATCTCTCACCAACTCGCTTTCTTCTTCCGATATCAAAGCAGCCAAGATGTCTTCTCGCCCGTGGATCGCACGTCTCATCGTGCTCCTTGTCCTGTGTGCTTTGGCCTCTTCCTCGTCCGCTGCTTCTCCCCAAGGGCTACGGACTCGAGACGAGCCACCAGCACTGGTGGCCAGTCTCACTGCCACACCGTCGATCGACACCTCTGCCGCCATCTCTGCCGCCACCTCTGCCGCCACCTCTGCCGCCACCTCCGCCTTCGCCTCTGCCGTAACAGGCCCGGACGCAACCAAGGCCCGCCTAACAGCACTCGCGCCTACGGGTCCTGCTGAGGGCCCTGTCAATTCCGTCGAGACCATAGTCGCCACAACCCTGGTGACCCACACCGTTCCTGTCTCTGCCGTTCCTGTCTCTGCCTCCTTCACCCTTGGCTTCACGACCGCGGCAGCCAGCGCAGCTCTCGTCGAGACGGAAGAAGAAGCCGCCTGGAAGTGGGAGCTATACTCGACATACGTATACATCGAAAGAGTCGAGGACCTCCAGCACGGACTGCGCAAACACCAGGAGTGGTGCACGGACCTGAACGACGACACGACCTGCAAGCCTATCCCGCATGCGGAACCGGACCGCGGTGCCGAGTATCTGGTGGGCAATCGCAAGGAGCTGATGAAATGGTGCAAGGACCATTTGGAACCAAATCGTGAGCGAGCCGAGAGGCTAAAGGAGTTCTTGCGCATTCCGAAGGAGCCGCTGTGTCCCCTAAAGGGAACAGAGGAAGTATTTCCTTATGTGAATAGCTGGCCCTTTTGCCATGTCACGATTCCATGGAATGAGACTGAGTGGTGATTTTCATCATCTTCTTCTTCTTCCTCAAAGCTGCGCTACTCCAGGCCTGCTGAGAGGAGGATGAGGCGTCGAAGGACGAGAAGAAGAAAATGGAGACACTATTTGCTTGGTGGTCGGCTTGCTTCATCGACAGTTCCGGGTAGTTTAGTTCTTTTGACGTAACTGGATACATGTACCTTAGGTAGAAATAATCGACAGATTCTGGGTTCCTACTCACAGTTCAACTTTCTCCCGGGGCGCTGCTTGGTTGTCTCCACTAAGAAATAAGTTATTAGCTTGCACATAATCACACTGATCATTGGTTCGACCCACAGGGCTTCTACTTAGGCACTTCTTGGGTGTCAGCTCTCACTCACCACGACGGCAGGAACCGTTCCATTAGGTATGTGAATATCTGGCGTTATTGCCCAAGAGAGACTGTGCCTGTTCCGAACCTTAGAGTGGCATATATACCATCCATCGAGTAGAAGATGTAAGCAATTCTTGCATTCTGACAACATCATACTTACTACCTATACACTACCTTGCCTACATATCCATTGTCACCCTCGCTCGTGGCTTCTTAGCTAATAATCCAACAACATCACGAAACATATCCCTCACAGGCGGTAAAGCCACACTACCTGATCCTCCCACGTTGAATATACTCGCGAGATGTTCAGGCCGAATCACAGGTCTGTCATCCTCGGCTTCGGTCAACATGAGCGGCGCAAAACTCTCTGCCATCGCTTGATCTTCAGGTTTCGTGCTAAGTTTTGCGAGAGCGGACGAGGAGGCTGTTTCGCCATTTTCCACCATTTTCTGAGCTTGTCCTTCTTCCATCTTCTCGGAAGATGAGGTCGCGATGGAGAATCGTCTGTCACGAGATGATGACTGTGCCGTAGAGAGAGTACGGATCGTGCCGTCTTCGAATAGGATCGTGTAGCCTCTAGTGTCTTGTCCAGCCAGTAGAGCTACAGGACTTGATTCCAGCTCGGCTTCGAAAAGAGGTTCTGGAAGCTTGGGCGTGTAGACAATAATCTGAGGTACGATCACGTCATTCTCGATGGACAACGGGATAGTCGAGGCGACCGCGAAAGTATCATCAGTACTGTTGATGGCCAGCTTAGCATTCTCCTGCTCATCTACTGAACCAGGGAGCTTTATCGAGTAGTGCACATTGTCATCGACCAGATTCCAAACACGAATGTGCCCGAGGCTGAGCACGATGAAGTAACGGTCCAGGAAACCAAAAGACTGCACGTCCTCATCAGCAGGGACGATGCCTGTTTTGGTAGCAGTAACCGCTCCAGTGTTTGGGTTTATGAAGTGAACGAGCGGCTGTGTGGTCTCGTTCGCAGAAATGGTGGTGCATGCGAGCATCGAACCATCTGGTGAGTATGCGAGACAGGCATCAATTGCGGATAGCGTTTTTTCATGCTCAGACGTCCCGTCCATGGGGGAGTCGGCGCGCTCCTCCACATCAGTGGCGATGGGAAGCTCGATCGTCCTCCGACACGTCCATTCCACCAAGTCATCGCCACGCGGATCCTTTAGTGGCACACCATTTCGGAACTTGATTTTCGACTTCCAAATCTTCACCTCGCCATCCTCGCCGACTGTTGCGAAGCCGTTTGAAGCTGGATCGGACTTAAGCTCCAAGACACGGCCTGCGCCGATTCCAAGGTCCGAATTCGACATCCTGGCATGGGGAGCATCAGCTCTTGTGCTCAAGGTCCAAATCTGCTGCTGTTCATCCCATTTCCAAAACTTGAGGTACACTTCGCGACGCTTCAACTGCTGTTCTTGGATGTTTGCGAGGTCAATGTTGTCCAGTCCAGTCGTACGTGCAACGGCGTGCTCCAGATCTGTTGCAGGAGGGAACCACTCATCCACCGTCGCCAACCACTTCCCGTCTGCGCTCAATGCGAGCAGATTGACGTCTGGCGGAATGATAGGCGTGTCTTCGGGTCCGCGGTTGAAGTCAGTAACATTGTTCCGAGACAGTGCTTGGCGACTAATGTGGCGGGCATTCTGTAGATCAAAAGTCTGCAAGAAAGGACGTGTCGTGACATCTCGTGCATACTTGGGTTGCGTAGCCGGAACAGTCAACAGCAGCTGATTTGGATTGGTTGGATGCAGTACGGCTGTCGTGGCGGGTACTGTCATACCTTCAAGCTGAAGCTGCTCGCTCTGCACTGGAAGTTGCAAGCCGGCAAAGTTTGCGACTGGCTTCAATTCGGCCGTGCTCAATACCATGACGGAGTTGTCTCCCATTTGAAGAGCATACTGGGTGCCGGTCGGCGAGACGACAACCCGCTCAATCTCCGCTGTAAGATGCGGCAAGAATTGCTTTTGGCCAGTCTCGAGCTGCCAGATGACGAGCACAGACTCCCGGCCACCTGAAATGAGATAGTTTCCATCTCTCGAAAACTTGACTGTCGACACAGCCTCGCGATGCCAGTGCAGGACACGTGGGTCTGGCAGGGTCGCCTGTGACGCCTTCCCAAACAGAGGGATCAAACTGGAGTAGAAGTGAATCTGGCCCTCGGCGTTCCCAACGGCAAGCGCGAGATCAGGCGTCCCCTTCTTCTGCTCGGTGGTAGAAGGTGTCTTCTTTGCCGATGCTGGCAGGACGAGTCTCGCGTCCAGACAGTGAAAGGGCATTGTTGTTGGCATCTCGATCCAGGTATACTCTGCAGTCTTGCTGTTGTCCTTTCTTTTCCCAAGAACCATTGCAGTCGCGCCTAGACAGATGATGTAGACGCCATCACCAAGTACCTGTATGCTTTGCAGACGGCGGTAGGTCGAGTATAGGGCTTTCCTCTCCCCGACAATTGTGTAGCTGCCTTGAGTCCGAGAGATGTAGTAGACCTCAGGTCCGTCCACGAGTAAGGCGGTAGTCATGGCGATCGTGGTCTCTTGTCCAGGGTAGTTGCCATTGATAACGGAGCCATCTGTCCAATTCCATTGCACCTTCGCACCATTGTCGTATGATACCTCAACGTGGTCTGGGTATTCGGCGCTGAGAGTGTATGCCAAGATCGATCGTCCATCAGGGACAGCATGCGTCCTTGCGATTAGAGAGCTACTGAAGTGCAGCAGCTGGACTTCGCGCACAGTAGCAGCAATCAAGCACTCGTCACCATTCTCATCTACCACAAATATCGGATCCTGTGCTATGTATCGTCCTGCACTCGGTTGGGACAGCCACCAGCCGTACTCATTTGGTTTGGTCAGTTCCTCATCGTCTTTCAAACCGGCCTTGACTTCCCGATGCGCCATTCGCCTTGCCTTCTTCTCCAGAGCTCGTTGTCGCTTATCGTTGGTCGACCGGTTTGTGCCAGACTCGCTCCTCTGCTCCGCTCCTGCTGCCGTGTCTACTTGTTCACTCTCCACGATTTCTTGAGGCACTCGCTGCTTCTTTTTCCTCTTGCTCTTCTTGGACTCGGCTTGACCTGCATCCGCATCGACCATTGACACGTCCGCGCCCTTCTCGGCTTCGTTGCTGCCTGTCACCTGCTTGACGTGGGTAGATGCCCCGTTCTGCAAAGACTTCCGCTTCTTGGCATTCTTCGCTGGAGTGGCCTGGCTTTCATCCGGAATCACGGGCTGTTGGAGCTCAATCTTGACTTCGCTGGTTCGCGCGGCCGTCTTCTCCTGTTTGCTCAGCTTTGGTGCCTCTGGCGTGCCTGTCATAGCGGGCACTGCATTGTGCTTCGGTGTGCTTCCATTGATGATGCCATTTGGCTTCGCCGCACTCTTCTGTGTCTGCTTCTGTCTTTTCGGCGTTGCAGTGTCGACATGCTCCTGCTCCAACTTCCTCTTTCTCTCCGTCTCTGTAGCCATCGTGGGAATGCGTTATTCAGTAATGAATGTAATGGTAAAGACCAACACGGGCGGTGGGAGAAGAATCGAGAGTGATGTACAGGTCCTATCTAGTTTTGTCGATTGTGAAAAAGTTCGAGGTCCGTGCTTCATTTTTGGACCGGGATTAGTTCTATAATCACAATCTTGTCTTGTACCTCCCACCTGCGTCTTTGCGACAACGACGACGACATTCTAAATACCAGCAACCGCACCTCGACAGCATCCCCGCGAGTGCCAATATGATCATTCCCATCCGTTGCTTCTCCTGCGGCAAGGTACACATGTCCCTAGACCTATCTCCAAACCGGCCGCGTACTGACTAATCCTTCGCGCCAGGTCATTGCGGACCTTTATGAGCGCTACGTCGAGCTCATCGGCACCGTGCAAGAGAATGGAGACACTGTATCGGATGGTGACGCGATGGACCAGCTGGGACTCAACAGATACTGCTGCCGACGAATGATGCTCACTCACGTGGATCTTATTGAGAAGTTGCTGAGGTATGCACTCAGTGTACACAAGTGCACGAGGGGCACGTAGCTGATAAGGGGAATAGGTACAATCCGGCAGAACGCGACATCATCAAACCGGGCAACCGATAAGTCCGCACAAAATTGGTGGACCCAAAATGGGAATATGCATGTTGTTGGAATTCAGCGAGGTGTTCTGGCGTTCAGGAGGTGACATGGGCAAGAAAAGTTGTCAGGCACGAGGAGGAGCACCGCCATTAGGCAAGGATGCCAATGCATGGTGGGAGTTTACGTACTCGGGAGTCTGAGATCACTAAGGTGAGTGGAATGGCCAGCCTGGAAAACGAGCTTGGGAGATGCGGAAGCGGCAATCACCTTGCATCTGGTCTCGATGAGAAGAAAAGCCCACGCAAGCATGGCAGCAACACGAGAAGAAAGATTCACGAATTCCACTCGAAAACAATGCACGCCAAATCTGCTCTGCTTCCTCATACTAACCCGAATGCGCAAGATCCCATTGAGTGCATGCTCAAGACTACATGCGTGACCATAAGTCGCATCTAGTCAACCTCTGTCTGCGTACTATCAAGCATTGTCATATTGCATGAGGGACACATACAGTAGAGTTCCAGGTCTATCTTCCTGCGTAACGGCAGCTATATCGTGGCGACCCCCTCTTTGAGCATTCACTATAAACGGGCGGCGGAGGGTCGCATGTAGCTGATTCAGCCTTGCGGCGACTCCGCATACGATGGCTTGTTCTACTGCCATATTTCATTCTGTGGCACCCCTCAGCCCTGGGGGTCACCATGGTAGCTGTGGAATGTCTCGAATCCCCACGTGCGTTCACGAGTGCTATTCTGGTACAACTCTGTGCTCCGAGAATGCGCCTCAGACTTTGTTGCTGGTGGCACCAGACACATTTGTGTCGACAGCTGTGACGCAAAGAATCCATACTGAGGAACGCCCCAGGCCTAGATGGTCACGTCTTACCCGAAGCAGAAAGAATCAGGCGGCCCAGCGTATGCATAGTCACGCATAGACTCGTGTTAGTTCGACTTCACGCAAAAAGGTTCTGGTAAGGTGGTGGTATGTGGTGGTATACCGGGACGCCATACATTCCACACGTTACATTGACCACGAGACTCACCATCACTGTTGAAGCTCGAATCACATATAAAAATGCCTTCCAGGTATACATGCGTGTGATCAGAACAGTACCATATCGCCACAGCGAAGAGACTTGACAGAAGACATCCGATCCCATTCAGACACAATCAGCATCTACCAATATGAAGTCCGTCATTGCAAGCACAGCGGCTCTGCTCGCATTTACCAGCACTGTCGCTGCCCAGAACTACACTCAGTCCAAGCCTTTCAACTTGATACTCAAGAGCTCGAACAGCACTCTCAACGGCAAAGGTCTCACCCCTTGCCACGAAGGCGCCGCGATTGAAGGCCTCTGTGTCGGTGATGCACCAGGCCAAGCATACCAGTGGAACACGACCGACGCCCAGTCCATTGCCGACAGTAACCTGGGCAAGTCGGGAGTTCTAACCTTTGAGCTCGTAGGCGGCAACTTCATCGGTAAGCAGCTCTCCAGTCGCTCGGCAGCTCTCCACCAGATGCTGTACTGATTCTATATTTTTCTCCCACAGCATCCCAGGCCATGCACCTAGTCTTCAGCACCGCTACCAACATCGCCCACGCCCAATTTGCTCCTATTGCTCCATACGAGGCCGCTCAAGTCGGGTTCGACAAGAAACACAAAATGTTCATTCCTGCTTACTACGACGACACCGTCGTTCCGCCGAAGACGAACAAAGAGTTCGGGCTGTATCGCTGGTATATTTGCCAGTACAACTATGCCGGTTACAACTATGCCTCGCTGAACTTTGTGGTTGGCAAGGCGAAGCCGCAGAACCCTACTTGCCAGAAAGTCGATGTGGTGAGAACTGCGATTAAGACTGGCTATAAGGCGTAAAGATGATTCTTTGGCCGTTGATGAGTAGTTCTAGGAGAACCAAAGAGAGAGAGACAGAGTATATGGAAAGCATAGCGCTATGGAGTATCATGATTACAATAAATGACATTCCTGCAATCGTACACCATGTGCTGTTGCTGTGCTGTGCTCCAAGTCGTGAAACACGAAAACTTGTCCCTCTTTTCCATCATCGCTCCAACATCCCTGCAACAACTTCCAACATTTCCCAGCTGCAGACATATAACAAGCAAGCTATGACGTTGTCTCTGTACAACCTTATTCCAAAGTGAATATCACATCACCTTGAAGAGCTTCGTAACGACGTGGATTGAGTTACATACATGATCAACAGCATCTCACATCACATCACATCACAAAACAAGTCTCAAGCTCTCTAGGTACATTTATCACCACTATTCTTCCAACCATCCATCAATCCATCCATCCATCCATCCATCCATCCACCGTTCCTCCCTCCAAAAAAATGGCCTCATATTTCAAAGACGTACCAGGAAACATGGCCAAAGCAATAAAAGGACAAGGAGGCAAGTTTTATTCTTTTCTCTTTTTTCCTATTCTTTTACTTTTCTTTTCTTTCATCCTCTCAATCTTGTCTTTTTCTTTTTGGGAATGAAATTGGAAACAAGCACAAAAAACAAAATCGCTAACGAGTGTACTGATTCTACTAGGTGGCTTACAAGCACCATCAACAGCTGTGGGAGATTTAATGACGGAGGAAACTCAGTCGAGTGGACAGAAGAAGGCGCAGGCTGCGAGTGAGAGTTTGAAGCAGATGAGTTCGGGTATGTTTTTGTTTTCTTCTCTTTTTTTGTTTATAACTCCTCATTGATTTTTGATTTTTGATTTTTTGTTATGATCGAGGTTTTAATTTATGCTTTTACCTATCATTAATTCTGTGGTGGGAAAAATAGGAGATAAACGATCAGGAGAGACTGTGGGAGGGACGGGGATCAAAGCGCAAGATCAAGTCGCGAATCAACAGACGGGTTCTGCGGATCATTTGGGTATGGTGTTTAAGAAATGAGAGATGTCGTTTGTACTGCTCATGACTTGTAAGGCAAGGTAGCAGATGGATTTTATTTTTCTCTAGTACAGAGTCGAACGCACATCACCTGTGTGTCCATTCAGCTTTCTTCTTCTCAGCAAAAGCCTTCATCCCAATCTTCTGGTCCTGACTTCCAAATAAGCCATGGAATACTCTCCTTTCATACTCCACTCCCTCTCGAATCCCCAGGTCCTGACTCTTGTTCACAACCTCCTTACACGCTTTCACGGCAATCTTACTATACCCAGCAATAGTCTCCGCAGTAGCCAGCGCCCCCTCGACACACTCCTCAGGCGTCGCAAATACCCTCGCAGCCAAACCCCACTCGTAAGCTTCCCTCCCACTGAAACTCTTGCCCGTCAAAATCAGTTCCATTGCCCTAGCTTTTCCAATCGCCCTGGTCAACCTCTGACTCCCTCCAGCACCTGGTATCACTCCCAACTTGATCTCGGGTTGTCCAAAATTCGCCTTTTCCGAACAGTACAGAATGTCGGCCATCATAGCCAACTCACACCCTCCTCCCAACGCATGCCCATTTACAGCAGAAATGACGGGTTTCTTGATCGTGGCAGGAAGTTCGGACCAGGACTCGATGAAGTCGTCTCCGTAGGCTTCGGAGAAAGTTTTGGTGGACATTTCTTTGATGTCTGCGCCTGCTGCGAAGGCTTTATGGGATCCAGTGATGACCATGGCGCCTATAGTGGAGTCATGGTCGAAGGACTTGAGGGCCGAGTTGAGTTCAAGTATGAGTGGGGTGAAGAGCGCGTTCAGGGCTTTGGGGCGGTGGAGTTCGACTAGAATGACTCTATGCATAAGTATATATCGATAGACATAGCGATGTGTGGTGGTGGTGCGGATATGACCATCGTCTTACCAAGGCCGACACCTGCTCGAGGCGTGGATACTTTGATGTGTTCATATGTTGTTCCGGTTGCGCTGGCATAGGTTCTTATGCGCAATGGCTGCATGAAGCGGCCGAATTGGCAAGCGCTGGGCCTGAGTTTGGATGCCAGCATCGCTGTGATGGTGGTGGTGGTGGTTGTGGTGATGGCAGCGGCGGTCGTTACATGGTTATTTCTTGATATGTTTTAAGGACAAGAGCTTCGCACCTCGGATGTCACTGTCCATAGCTGTAAGCCGCCTCCAGCCTAGCGGTGGCTCGTTCTATATGAGTGTGGCTAGTTCTATGTAGTTCTACCTAGAGCCAAATCCAATGCATGCGCCACCCGCCACAAGCGTCTGCCACTCATTCGTTGGAACGTACACTCCTTTGCGCCTGGTTGAATTCTAACAATTTGTATTATTCCCACACGCACCTTGACTTCTTCCTCCACTTCCACCTCTACGTCCATCCACCGCTCTCGACACCGGTTCGACTTCCGCGACCATGGACGCGCCCGAACCAGATACGCCTTTTGCGGCCGTCTCAGCGCAGACGACCCGCTTCCAGCAGGTATGGGCCCTGGGCATGAACAACAGCACTCACACGCAGTCGCAAACACCATTGGCGGCGCATTGGGCCTGACGCGACATCGCACAGATCTACCAGTCCTACCTCGACAAGTCCACGCCATACATCGCCTACCGATGGATAGCCACCGGCGTCGTTTTCTTCCTCTTCGCCATGCGGATAGTCTTCGCACAAGGCTGGTACATTGGTATTGTCGTCCGCACGGGGATGCTGATCATCAATTTTTTCGCGGCATTGACCCTCCTCATAGTCGCCTACGCCCTCGGCATCTACCTCCTGAACCTCTTCCTCGCCTTCATCTCCCCCAAATTCGACCCCTCCCTCGACGCCGATACAGATATGGAAGATGGAGTACCTGCCGGGCAATCGTCCCTGCCAACGAAGAACGATCAGGAGTTCAAGCCGTTTGTGCGCAGACTACCCGAGTTCAAGTTCTGGCATTCCGCGACGAGAGCTGTGGCTTTGAGCTTTGCATGCAGTTGGAGTGAGATCTTCAATCTGCCCGTGTTTTGGCCGGTGCTGGTGGTCTACTGGCTGATATTGGTATTCTTGACAATGAGGAAGCAAATCCAGAGCATGATCAAGTACAGGTGAGTGAAGTGGAAGTGAGGGTAGTTGAAGGATACTGCAAATTCGGCATGGACAATGCATCTCGGACATACTAACCCAGGGAACAGATATGTGCCGTGGGATTTTGGAAAGACCAAGTATGCTGCAAAATAAGTGAGTGACTTTTGGCGCTGCTAGTGCAAAGGTCAGGTAGCAATGAATAGAGACGAATAGAGACGTGTATGAACAGTATTATACTATGGAGGCCTACCTTACGTGTGGCTTTTTCAGCAACAGGAAACGTGGCCTAGGTAGGTACCTAGATTTTTATTCCACAGTCCTCGCACAAAACATCACAACCGCCCTTTTCCCACACACTATCGTGCTGCCCGAACAAACCCAGAAGGCCACATATCCCATAGACTTCAGACAGCATGCGACGAGCACCAAAGCAGCAGAGTTCATTTCATCTAGTCACCCCCTACTGCTGCTAATCTTCACTAACCTCCACCTCAGTAAATACCTCCTTCAAAGTGTGTTAAAAGTGGAGTCGGTGATCATGGTACGTACCTTACTTCTTAAGGTACATGCATCTCATGACGAGGAGTAGATTTGGTCTTGGGGGAGGAGGTTTCCCTTAGTGATGCTGTGGTGCCTTCTCTTATTCACTAGATAAGGTAAGGTGTTCACGTGCCCACAAGTGGTGCTGATATCTATCTAGGTACCTTAAAGGCGAATCCCCAACATACATGTATCTAAGGTAACTAGGTAAGGTACATGTAAGCACTCGCTTCACTCCTTCCACAGTGAGCGAGCATACCTACCTTACATGTACCTGTTTCATCGGAGCTTCCATAATGGAAGTTTTCAGTCCTAAGACACCATTCAAGCTTTCTCTTGTGCTCAAGATAATGGAAGATACTGGACTTGAACTTCTTCTTTCCTCTCCGCGCACCAGTTCTGCCAAAACAGCCACGCGATGAGAAAAGTCCCGCAAGCGGGGGTGGATGCCGCCGCCATTCGAAATCGCGCAAAGGCGAAGTACAACGACGTCGTGGATTTACATTGCTGCAAGTCCACTAGCATCCACTTTCAAGAAGATGAAAGATCTTGCGATCGAACGATGATTACAGCCCTCGGTATTCTGCTCGTGCCTTTATACTCGGCGGAGTGTGCTTGTGGTGCTGGTGGTGGTGGGACACCTGTGCGTGAGTATATTAGACGGAGAAGTGATAAGAAGCATAGTGTACAGGATCGACGACGCCAGCGACTGGCCACCAAGGAGGATCAGTGCCATCTCATCCGCGCATGTCAGCGCCGGCAACCTGCATCAGTCAACTAGTTGTACAGGGTATCATCTAAGTAAAGGTGCAGTCCAATCCATGAAAACGCCACATTACCGTAGTGCACTCCCTCATGCTTGCAGAGGCCATCAGGTAGCACTAGGTCCCGCGGCTTTTGCAGCCTTCTTTGCCTTTCTGGCCTCGACTTTGCGCTGCCTAAGCGCTTTGCGCGAGGCCTTATCGGTCTTCGCAGGATACGGTTCCGTAATGTCCGTCTTCTTGTTCTTCTTTTTCTTCTTGGGGTTCGTGTCCGTCGTGTTTGAAATGTTCGTCTTCTTTTCCTTCTTGGCTTTGGTGTCCGTCGTGTTTGGAGAGTTCGTGGTCGTGGGCTCGATCTGTGGAACCGCCGCCGAGCTGCCGGAGGTGCGTCAATTCGAATTTGTCGTCAAAAAGTGTCAAAGTAAGCACTCACCTGCCCGCTGCGGTTGCTGCGGCTTTTGCTTTCTTTTCGGCCTTACTAAGTTTAGCCTTCTTCGCCAGGGGGGTTTGGTTCGTGGGCTCGATCTGTGGAACCGCCGCCGAGCTGCCGGAGGTGCGTCAATTCGAATTTGTCGTCAAAAAGTGTCAAAGTAAGCACTCACCTGCCCGCTGCGGTTGCTGCGGCTTTTGCTTTCTTTTCGGCCTTACTAAGTTTAGCCTTCTTCGCCAGGGGGGTTTGGTAATGCGCATTGGGTGGACCGGCTGGAGGCGCTGACGACTGTTGCTGGGCACGTTTCCTCGCTTTCTTGCTCAAGACCTGCTTGTTACCTTGATCACTATACGACAGTCAGCCTCCTCTCAATGAACTGTAGACTACCGCCGGTGGTAGGAGCGGTCGACAACAGGCGGAAAGGCTGACTCGTAGTACTGTGGATCTGACGACCAATCCCCGGCGGCTGTCGGGCCGTATTGGGGAAATGCATACCCAGCTTGTGGCGGCGATCTTGGTCGATCACCAAATCTCAGTCCAGGTGACGGTCGAGTCGGAAGGTTACTGGGTCGAGCGGCTCGTGAAGGCTCAGGTCTGTTTGGAAGCCCTTGCGGAGCATGAACTTGTGGTAGCTCTGGGTACTGCGGATAGTTGTAATAGCCTGGTTGGTGTTGCGGCAGTGCTGGGCGATGTGGTGGCGGAGGAAGTTGGGCATCGTTATTTCGCGAGGCCTCTGGCCGTGGGTGGGTGCGGCGATCTAGGTCGTGCAGCAAAGCCCGTTGAGCCTCAAAGGACGTGTAGCAGCCGCCGAGGATACATCCCAGAATGCTCTCTGACTTGCTCTTCCCTGTGCGTACCTCATCGAGCCGCTTCTGAATTGCAGCGTGGGCTCCACTAAAGCATTTGAAGACCTTCTTGATCTCGCGGGAGCCTCCAGAGATGTCGTTTTCAGGACGATTGGGATCCACGATCGTCAACGTGGTCAGGTTGATCTTGCATTGCACACGGTCCACGCCCTTTCTGAACAGTTTGGGAGGCTTCATCATGATACCAGTATCACGAACATTGAAGCGGTTACCATACAGATCAAAGAAGTTCTGCAATAGCTCACCGTAGCTAAAGTTGTCGCCACTAAGCTGCGTTTCTGGCATATGCTGCAGCATGCTCGTCACCAAGCAGATTATCGTGAAGCCACCAATGCCTCCCAGAAAGACCTCGTTGAGCCCGCGCATGGTCAAGAACTGCTTGATAATGACGACCAAAACGGGCATTTGAGGATAGCGCTGCTTCCACTCTTGGAAGGTGGGGATCGCGCGGAGGCCAGAATCATTCTCGAAAGAGATGTCGACTTTGATGCCTGTGGCAGCGTCGACAAATTTGAGGATGGGAACCTTCGCCTTCGTGATCACAACGACTTGACTGTCTTGGTCAACGATGCCCCGACTCTTGATCATATGGGCAAGCTTGTGCATTTTACTGTTGGACTTGCAGAAAACTGCTTGGCCGCCACCCATGTAAGTTCGTGAAACGGCAACCAGGTCCATATCTGCAGTTGGTAGATAGAGATCTGACGCAAAGGACCCGAACGAGCGAACATTCACTTCGTGGCCGCCATTAGAAGCACGCACAACGCGCTCGATCCGATCGATCAAAGCCAGGCGACAGTCTCGCTCGTACTGTCGGGGAGCAACGTAGTGGAAGAAGTCAATTATTTCCTTGTGCAACCTGCTTGAAAACGTGTCAGCCTAGTCAGAAGAATCACTCCTGAAACCGCGCTTGGGCCGCAGCGGTTTGATATTCAGCCAACTAGGTCGATAGATCGGAAGACCGCGTGCACTTACCTGAGGCCAACACTCGAAGAGTAGTCCGCGTCGCAAGGAACCCATGGAGTCATGTTGGAGCCGTCCGATATCCACTCATCCAAGATACGGCCAGCTAATGAAGACACTGTCTGCTCGAGACCACGTTTACGCTTACCAGCTGCGCTTCCGGCATACGTTTCCATGAGCTCATCGTCGCTTGGCATAACGAAGTCTGCAGCAGGAGGCGGTGGCGGAGGGATGTCGTCAGGCGGCGGAGGCGGAATGTAGCCATAATCCTCAGGCGGTAGAGGAGGGCGAGGCAGTTCCGCAGCTGATAGTGTCGGCGGGGCTCCAACAAAATCATCATCATCACCTTCCGAGGAGTCAATCTCGCCTTCCTCAGATTCTTCTCTGCCTTCGTCATCGTCAAAATTGAAAGAAATGTAGTCATCGTTCTGAGCAATGGAATTCACGGCAGCAGCGGTCGCAGCAGCCTCGGACTTTCGCTTGCGAATCGTTTGGACGATGTCCTTTTTAGCAGTCGTCACAACATCAGTTGGGGGCAAGACAGAGTAAGGGTCGGGATTTGACCACTGAGGTCGTGCAGTCTGACCTTCAGCCTCCTTATCAGCCTTGACGCGCTTCCGAGGGTGCTCGTCATCTTCCTCGTCTTCGTCTGCGCTGCCGTTGCTTGAATCCATTGCTGCGTCAAATTTGGCATGCTCGTGCGTGCCGAACATTTCTTCAGTTGCGCCGTTGTCGGTGAATCCGAGAATCGCGCGATTGTGCGCAGGCTTGGGCTGCCATCGCCCACGGAAATTTCCTCTGCCGCCTCGGCCACCTCGGCCACCTCGACCACCGCTGGGATATACCCTCCTCTCTTTTGCGTGCGAGGGGCCATTGCGCGAGTGTGTCTCATCAACTGGTGCTGGAGGGAAGCGCGGGACTCCAGGGCCATAGGCCTGAAATGTGAAGTCACTGCGCGGTGGACGGTAGGTGTCGGCTCGTGCGTCGCGCGGGACCTCTTGGTCCACTCTGCCGGCAGCGCCGTGAAACCTGAAGTTGCTATTGTCGCGATAACCATCGTCACGGCCATTTGCTTCGTGTGCGCTCTCGTTATGTCGCTCGTTGCGATAGCTATCGGCATACTCGCGGCGAGGTGGTGAATAGCGGTCGTGCGCGCGACCGCTGTCACGATAGCGCGACGGGTGATACGAGTCTCCCATGTGGTGCATGCACCTGTGGAGTCCTAGGTAGTGGCAAGAGGAGTCTTCGGTAGTGAAGATTGTAGGAGGCGTAGAAGTGCAGAAAGAAAGCACGAAAAGGCCGCCTGCCAAAGAGCGACGGAAGTGAAGGTGCAAGTGCCGGGTTGCTTCACTCTATACTTAGATAGGCTTAGACCAATTTCCAATCTCTTGGCAGGGCTTCCCTCGGAGGTTCTTGTGCGCGTATGTACAAGATACGGTGTATATATACATATGTATATGCCTCGCTTACATGTATCTAACTTACCTCGTCTACCTCTCATCGTCTCAAATCTGGCCTGATCTCCTCTATTCGCGCATATCACCTGCGACTTTGCCATTGCTGTATCTGAGCTGAGCCTTCGGCGGGCCGGCAAGTGCTGCACACATGATCACCTGCCATGTGGATGGTCTGAAGTTCAAGCGGTATGAGGTGGCAGTTGGAAGCATGCCCCCCCAGAGGATCACTGCAGATCATACTTACATACAAGGGTAATCTTTGGGGAGCCATGCCATGTTTGCTTCTGTCTCTGCTGCCTTGACCAATATCTCGTGGCGCAACGCTATTGCCGAGGTTGCTGTATGCAGATCAAGGAATCATGTCGTCAGAACATCAGTGGCATATCTAGAAGATACATGTACTGCACTTCATTTATCGGCCAGGATCCAGTTATATTCAAACGAGGCCTCAGAACGGGTAGTACCTCATAAGGGAATACCTCAGCACCTGCCACCTGATATTAGGCTAGACACTTCACCAGCTCTGTTTGATAATACAGCACGATATATGTGATAGCAAGATGTCCACTTCCCACTGGTCTTCAATAAACGGTGCCTCGGTACCAAAAGAAGACCCTTCAACAGAACCTTTCACCATAACCGCACCACCCAAGACAGACATATGGCGTCGCTCAGAAACAGACGATGTCTTCAACGCCCCCACCATCTTTCAAAACCTGCCAGCATCACAGTTCAAATCCATCGCCGTTACCGTCTACGCTCCCTGGCACACTCAGTATGATCAAGGAGGTCTGATTATAGCGTTCCCATCCTCTGCAACACCTAGTCCCGACAGTGAGACGAAGAAAGCTGAGGATGAAAGTCGCGAGAATCCTGTCAAACCGAGCAAATGGATTAAAGCGGGCATTGAGTTCTTCGAGTTGAGTGCTGTGTTGGGCATCGTTGGCACTGATCGTTTCAGCGATTGGAGTCTGGCGCCTATGAGTCAGGAATTTCATCAGAAGGCGAGGTTCAAGATCGAGCGGAAGGAGAAGACTTTGTGGATCTATGCGGCGCAGGACGGGGTGGAGAAGATGAAGGTAAGTTCAACTAAGGATTGTGTGGGTCTCCAATGTACAAAATTAATATTTGACCTTTCCTTAGCCAATGCGGGAGATCAAGTGGGCTTTCATGGAAGGGCGAGACGAGGAAGATTTGTGGGTCGGCGTGTATGCTGCAAAGCCTACGCCTGAGGATGGAGAGGACGATGAGAAGGGGCTGGAGGTGAGCTTTTCTGATTTGGTGATCGAGAAGGAGGAGTAAGCATGATTCGCGTGCGTGTATCGGCGTAGGCGTTGACGCTTCGACGTGCTTGGAACTGAACTGCAACCAGAGGCGAAAGATTGTGAGGTCGGCCCTCAACATGTTTGTACAGGGCCAAGGAAGATGGTCGCTGCCAGCCTCTCTGCGATATGGCATTAGCTAGGCTGCCTCAAGCAGGCTCGATCTGTTAAGCTAGAGATGCGCGGGCCTAGCACTGCATTCTACTGCTCCCGAAATCTTGAAAACTGCCAATATGTAGCGGCGACGACTTCCATCCTCGAGCCTTAGTAGTGCAAAAGCCTGCTGCTAAGTGGCCAGGGTTTAATAAGATGTTGATTCTTGCGGGCCCCTTCTCCCGACCACCTGTAAATGGGTATACATTTGATGCATGTCCGGTCAGTCGGGGATTGATTTGCTCTTCGTAAGGTGGTCACAGGACTTTGGCTACGCCCATGCTAAGCGTGTCGCATCATCTCATCGGCCTGCTATGCACAAATGCCGCATCGCGACTGCTGGAGGGAGGGCAAGGCGAGTAATGCGGGAAATCACATTGTGATGAAGCAGACCAGGGAGCATGACTGGACATCTTGTTCGAGCACAATCCGGATAGTTTGCACATATAGTCGCGTCTGATGGGTACATGTATGTTGTTGTTAGTGAGTCGTGAGTCGCGTGGAGTGAGGTTTTCTGGGCCAGTCGATTTTTGCCAAGACACCACAAATTCTACGATCCATCCCACCTCACAGCGGCAACACAATCACTTTCTGCGGCAAATACGGACAAGTCAGTCATCTGACTCACGCAATACACACGCAACGCGTGCATAATAAGGCAAGAGCCGCCCAACTGCTTCTCGCCGTCATCACCTCTGCCAGCGATGTCTCGATTCTTCCACGGCCAAGACAGCTCCAGCGAGAGCAGCTCCGACGAGGAGGAACTGTACAGCGAGGAGGAGAAAGCGGAGGAGGAGAGCAGCGAAGAGAGCTCAGAGGAAGATGATGATGACGATGATTCGTCCAGCAGCGACGATGAGGGTGGAAAGACTGGCGCCAATCGTTTCTTGCGCGAGGTGTCATCGGAAGACGAAGAGAGCGACGAGGACAAAGTCACGGTCGTCAAGTCTGCGAAAGACAAGCGACTTGACGAGCTGGAAGGCACGATTCGACTGATTGAGAATGGCGAGAAGATTAGCGATTGGAACGCCATCAACGAGAACTACGACAAGATGAACCGCCAATTGCCTACGCTTATCCGTGATCTGGACGGTAAGGCGCCAAAGATATACATCAAGACCATTGCAGAGCTAGAGACGCTCGTGGCCGAGGCATTCGAGAAACAGAAGGTTACACCGGGCAAGAAGATGAACCCCATCGCACAGAAGGGTCTTAACGCATTGCGCCAGAAGATCAAGAAGAACAACCGTGACTACGCCACAGAGGTAGAGGCTTTCAGGAAAGACCCCGATGATTACATGAAGGAAGATGTGATCGAGGAGCCAAAGGCACCCAAGCCAAAGAAGGCCAAGTCCACACTTGTCAGCAACGCGGACGCAGTGGAGGGCGACGATGACGGGTTCACCATGGTCGGTGCTGGCGGCAAGGCCATGGTCTATACACCGGAGAGCATCCTCAAGCACTTGCGCTCTATCGTGGAGTCTCGTGGTAGAAAGAACACAGACCGTATGGAGCAGATTCGCATCATGGAGAAGCTCTCAGATGTGTCTGTCAACGACTACCAGAAGATTCGCGTGCTTCTCACACTTATCGCCACCCGCTTTGATTTGACCTCTGGAACTGGCTCGCAAATGGCACAAGAGCAGTGGAAGCTGGCTTCGCAGGAGATTGCACAACTGCTCAGCGTTCTCGAGAACAACAAGAACATTGTAGTCATTGAGCAAGCCGAGGAGTGGGAAGACGATGAGAAGCAGCCAACTATCACCGACGGCGAAATTTTCAAGACTCCCGGCAGCGTAATCTCTTTCGTTGAGCGTCTCGACGATGAGCTTACACGAGTCTTGCAACACGTCGATCCACACACATCCGAATATGTCGAGCGTCTGCAAGACGAGGGCATTCTTTACTCCAATATTGTCCGCGCCTCGATCTACGCCGAGCGATTGAAGTCTTTGCCGAAACTGGATGCTTCCCAGGAGAATGTGAACCGTGTCGTGATGCGCCGCCTCGAACATGTCTACTTCAAGCCTGCACAAGTCGTTACAATCCTCGAGGAGAATAGCTGGAAGGAGATCTCCCCCAAGCTCGACTCTACCATCACGCCTCGATCAAAGAGCGCAGACATCACGACTCTTGTCGAGACTCTTGCAGGGTACCTTTTCAAGCACGCTGAGGGTATCATCAAGGGACGCGCCATGCTCTGCCAAATCTACTACCTGGCACTGCACGATCATTACTACCGTGCTCGTGACATGATGCTCATGTCACACTTGCAGGAGACCATCGGCAGCTTCGACGTCAACACTCAGATTCTCTACAACCGAACACTCACGCAAGTCGGTCTATGCGCTTTCCGGGCGGGACTTGTCTACGAATGCCAAACTTCCCTGCAAGACATCTGCGGCAGCCAACGGCAAAAAGAGCTTCTGGCCCAAGGCTTGCAGATTCAGCGCTACTCACAGATCACACCGGAGCAAGAGCGCCTGGAGCGACAGAGACAGCTACCCTTCCACATGCACATCAACCTCGAACTTCTCGAATGTGTCTACTTGACCTGCTCTATGCTTCTTGAGATCCCAACCCTCGCACAGTCTGGCTCATCGCCCGACCTGAAGAAGCGCGTTATTTCCAAGTCGTACCGTCGTATGTTGGAATATCACGAGCGCCAGATCTTCACAGGACCACCTGAGAATACCCGCGACCACGTCATGCAAGCGTCGAAGGCTCTTGCAGCTGGCGAGTGGAAGAAGTCAGCCGAGTTCATCACCACCATCAAGATCTGGGAACTTCTGCCGCAAGCTGAGCAGATCAAGAAGATGCTCGAAGGTCAAATCCAGGAGGAGGGTCTTCGAACTTATCTCTTCACCTACGCTCCTTTCTATGACACGCTCTCCATCCAGAACTTGGCTGACATGTTCGAGCTCGAGCCACGAAAGGTTGCAGCCATTGTCAGCAAGATGATTCACCACGAGGATCTCGCCGCTGCACTTGATCAAGTCAACAGCGCCATCATATTCCGCAAGGGCGTGGAGCTCAGCAGACTGCAAAGCTTGTCGCTTACACTTGCCGACAAAGCGCAGAATCTCATCGAAAGCAACGAGCGTGTGCTGGAACAGCGGACACAAGGTACGTCGAACGCATTCGAGCGACAACCACAACGTGGCGGCCGTGGCGGACGTGGTGGAGGTCGTGGTGGACGAGGAGGCCGAGGTCGTGGCGATTTCGCTGGTGGTCAGCGCGGCGGTGGATCTGGCTTCACAGGCGGTGCGCTTGGTAATGCGATCAGAGCTCAGTAGGCTTCGCACGTCTATAAGTATGTTGGCGTTTCTACAGGCACGGATAGCACTGATGGCATTCGCACGGCATGGCGCTGTGATTATTGCAAATGCTTCTGAAATATCAAAACGGAAAGTTCACTCAAGCCTGTTGGAAGCGCGCACTCTGATCAGTCAACGCTGTCATCAATGCTGTGACTGTGTAGGTAACATGGATATCATACCTTTATGCAAACAGTGCCAGTGTCTGTCCAGCAAAACCCCGGGTGTCTGACCCCATCGGTGGTGCCATCAATCTAATGCTCTGCATTCTATTCTGTTCACAGAATCGCATCGCTCACGTAATGACCTTGACCTCCATCGCTCAAGTGGCAACGATACCAATTTCCTTGACCTTGTTTCTCCTTCTTCTTCTTGTTCTTATACTTTTCAGGCAAAGATGGCAGGGATTTGCCTATTTTCTTGACTAGACTCTGATGTATGTCTTCGGCATTCTCGCTAGGAGACGAGTTCGTGACTGTGATTTGAGGAACTGTTTCGTCTGACACTGGGCTCTTCTGGCTGATTGGTGAGATGTAGGCTGCCGCTGGTAAAGCGGGGCTACTACCACCTTTTTGCGGCACAATTGGCGAGATCTTGGGGAGGTCTGAAGTGGCTGGTGCCATTGATGCGGGCGCACTGACGGGAGAAGGGGTGCGTGGCGGAGGGTCTGTCGCATTGAAGGCCATTGGTGGAGGAGTGCCGAGCGATTGAGCTATAGTGCTGTAGCTGGGTGCTAACAGTGCCGCGAGCGAGTCACTTCTCGCTGGATGTCCATGCTGATGGTACAGAGCCTCCTCATCCGGTGGGTGGAACTGAAAGGGCGAGAAGATGCTTGGGAGGTCAAGGGTTATCTCCGGCGAGCGTATGAGGTTGAGGCTGAAACGCGAAGAGCCTGTCGGTTTGTGCGTTGGTGTCTCTGGCAGCGATGTGACTGAAGATATCGTGCTCGCTAAGCACAATGTCAGTCAAGAAACAGTTCTGGAGGAGCACTCAAGACTTACGCATTGAGCTTGACTGTTCTGCCTGGAAATGGATAAAGCTGCCTTCCATGGGTCGACTGATCTTGATCTTGGACGCTGGTCTGCCGTCTATAAAGTGGCGATGTTCAAATGTGTCTCCTGGCTGTCTATTGTCTGGGATGAATATCAGTCACATGGAACTCGACTCGATAGTCGGGCTACTGACACTTGATGCGCACTCCTCGCTCTGCACACTTTGAATCTCGCTTGCAGCAATGCTGGATGAGCTTGACAAGGAATATACTGATGACAAGCCACAATACTGCACCAGAGATGGCGACCCAGCACACGTTGAACCAGCGCAAAGCATCGTTCTGATGGTCTGGGCGGGCGATGAGGAAGGTGAGAGAAGCAGCGAGTGACAATGTAGCGGTGAGGAGAGCGAGTGAAAGGTGGACGTAGGCCATGTCGTCGTCGTTGTGGAGGCCGCAGGCGGCGCGCGATTTGTGGTCGTACAGGAAGACTGTTGCTAAGTCTGAAGCAAAGAAGATTGAGACAGCAATGAAGAAGTGAGTTCGGTAGACATATCTGCTGTCTGGTGACAATGACCAGTAAATTTGTTTGTTTGCTTGCGTGCTATTGTACTATTGTACTGTTGTACTATTGTGTTATTGTGCTAATGTCAGGCGGCAAGCCTGGGTAGCCGGAAGCAAGTGAGGTTTCTTGAGTGAAGCGAGGTGTTTCATTCGTGACATTGTTGTGTGAAGTCTCGTGCAAGGCACCGGTGAACATTGAAAAGACAGTAATCTTATGATGAGCGCGACGCACGCTTTAGTCTGATCAGGACCTCCCCGGACGGAAGCACATAGCTGTGTTTCGGATGTTGTTGTTGGCCGTGGAATAGCAATGGCCTCGGGCCTCTAAGTCCCTTTTCTAATGTGCTTCACAGCTCATGTGACGCGGGGAGTCACTTCCAACATCTACAAATTTCTCAGGACGATGAGACAGATGGACGCTTGATCTGAAGATTGCCTTCGCGTGACTGACTGCATCCCAGCCACTGGACAGGCAGCATATGACCTTGTCGTCTGGTCGGAGCGGCGACCTCGTCTTCCACGTCCATCTGCCGCGGCAAGCCTCCTACGGGAGCACATGCTGGCAACAGAGACGCAAGTGGATGATGTATCGTTGCTCATCGATTCTTCTCCTGGAGGAAAGCCTTCCTGTTGGCTTCAAGCTGCCTGATCATATCCTCCTTCTTCTTCCCCATGTGCTCCGCTCTGTGTTGCCACCAGAAGTACACTATCGGCGGAGTAGCCACGACGAGGCTGATGGCTGTCAAGTAGAACCATTTGTCGGAGCCTCGTGGCGGCACTTTTCGACTGCGGGCGGCGAGGGCCTGCTCCTGTTGTTGCAGCTTGGCCAATGTCTGGTAGTCGAGGACGGGACGGGCGTCGTGCTGGGAGGCAAAGCTCCTCGATCCATGGCGGACGAGGTTCGTTCTCAGCAGGCGTAGTCCGTGTAGAAGGTGTGCGTGTACCATGGTAATGTGTTGTTTTTGATAACGACTTCGACTTTCCATCATATTCTATTCTATCCGAGGGCGGAACCTCCCGTCGTGGACTTCTCTTCTTTAGTTCTACCTTTTTAGTCTTCCATAATCAAAACATCAGGTAACATCGCACTAACAAGTCCAACTAACGCCCTCCTGCTCGGATCTCCCACCCAGACTGGTCCTGCTTCGCCGTGGCAATATCTCGGGCATGCTAGACGAACGCGTGCTAACGATGCTAGGCTCGGCCATGTTCACTTTGCAACCCAACCTGCTGTCTGCAATGATGCTTTCTGCTCTGATGGCCCGATAGCGGCTGACTTCACTCGCCTACATATATATGGCTTCGATCTGGATCTGATAAGACTGTGATGGGACGCTTCGTTTTCATTGTTCCTCTCTGTACCAAGAATGGCCCTCGAGCACCCACCGTCGCTTACTACAGCTCCTGTCACTCAGCATGACATACCAATGGCCAAGAAGGAGCAGGGCGTCTTGGATATAGCTGCTGTCTCCGACGATGCGCTCTCTACTCGCAGCCCCCGTGGACGCTCCAGTCATGTTCCCATGCGGATGAAGATCATTGCAGTACTCATGGTATCTCTGATTGGCTTTGGCTCCAAATGGTCTTCTGGTGTGACTGGAGCCATGAAATCGACATTAAAAAAGGTTAGAATCAGTTGAATGATTGGCGTGGAACCGTGTTGCTCAGGCATGGCTAGGAATTACATATCGACAATACCCAGTACTCAGTGCTGTACGTATCCTCTCAACCGGAAAGCCCCAACAAGACTTCTGAGACAGTACTGACTTTGAGTTGACGGCATAAGGGAAGCATCTCAGGATTTCATGATAACAGTGCTGATGTTGTTCACTGGTCTCCTGACAGATCGCTTTGGTGGTGCGGGCATCATGGTGTGGGGGAACATTGTCTACAGCCTTGGATCTATCATCATCGCAGCAGCAACTACTGTCCGCAGCTACAAGTTGATGATCGGCGGCGTCGTGGTGCAGTCCCTCGGAGACATCGCAACACAAGTTGCCCAATACCGAATCTTCAGCTCATGGTTTGCGCCCTCTGACGGCTTCGCTTCAACACTCGGTCTAGAACTTGCAATTGGCAAGATAGGACAGTTCATCGGAACAGCGACCGCGAACCCGATCGCAAAGGGCACCGGCGACTTTAGCTGGGTCTATTGGACTGCCGTCTTCATGAATATCTTCACGAATTTTGCTACTGGAGCTTTCTACTACTTTCGAAAATACTGCGACAAGCACTACAGCGATGGTATAGAAGATCCAGCCACTGGAGAGAAGCTTCGGGAGAACACCAAGAAGATCGAGATCAAAAAGGCTCTGCAACTTCCAATGGCTTTCTGGGGCTTCATCTGCTTCTCAACCTTTCAGACATCAATGGCCATTGTCTTCGCGCAAAATGCTACAGAACTGGCCGAGCAGCGATTCGATGTAGATGGCACCAAAGCAGGTTGGTACACTGCATCTGCGCGATATCTTGGCTTCTTTCTCGTGCCCATACTCGGGGCTTTCATCGATTGGTATGGCAACCGTTTGACCGTGATGCTCGTCTGCGGCCTATCGTGCTTTTGTGCAATGTGTCTTGCCGCTTTCGGGCCCACTGTTTCGGGCACTGCTGCCGCTTTTGGAGTATATGCCTTGGGATCTACCCTTGGCCCTACATCTATCATCGATGGTATCAGAACATCTATCTGGTATCAGGATACTTTTGGAGTGGCATATGCTATCAAGGTTGTGGTCAACAACAGCATGAACATCGTCATCCGCATCATCACCGGAGTGATTCAGGACAATGATGACAATTCTTACGATCACGTCGTGATTGTCTATGTCATATTGGCTGCTGGCGCGATTGTGGTCAGCTTGACACTGTTTATATGGAGCTTTTTCACAAATGATCTAAAGAGACTGCAATGGACGAGAAAGGAGCGACAACGCTCTGGCGAGTTGATTAATGAGCAGCGTGAAGCTTATGAGACGGGCAGGAAAATGAACTTGAACAGAAAAGTCAGCGCGGGCTTCTTCAGCGCGCTCATCGTTCTGATTATGGGAGCGTGGGCGGCGTACTTTTGGGGTGTTGCAACTGGTAATAACTCATAGCTTCAACTAGCGACCATAATGTCTCCTGTGTACATATCACACCTCTAATCACTCAATACTTGCGAGCACCGCTACTTCACTCTCACTCTGTATCTATCTGTACATAATAGCCAGCCTACTTCGACCTCTGTCACGTCTCAATAGCCCTGGAGCCATGATTGGTGGCTCAAGTTTGCTCTAGAGTCATACCTTACCCTCCTCCCGCCTCAACACAATCAGATAACAACCCTCTCTGCATAGAACCAACAACAACGTCCAGTCTCGCCTCAACCACAGCTCAACACTCCAGGAACTCGATATGTCGCAACAGGCGCCATTTTCCTCTCCTCCTCCTGCTCCTCCTCCTCCTCCTCCTCGGCAAATCCACTCACAACAACTCAAAACCCGCAACTCCTGATCGTAAAACGAGCGAGTCCGCCTTCCGAAACCATTTGGAAAACTCCCCCGACTGGATAGAATTGGTTTGACTAAACAGTGTGGGAGGTTTGCGAGGCTTTGGGGTTTGAGATGGGTCGGATGGGGTCATCATTGGACCTGGGGAGGCTGTTCTGGGTCGCTCCTTGTTTTGACTGGCTCCTGCTAGTGTCCCAAGTTCAATTGAAGTGAATTTTGAGAGTCAGGATGTGGCTTCGCTTTTCAAGAAAGTGGCTCCAATTCGACGTTACTCTTTGCCAGGTCTACCATCATATCCAGTATACCGTGCTCGTGCGCCGTGAAAGGGAAGTGCTCGTCAGCTTCCAGACAGACGACGTTCGAAGCATGAATGGTCCAGACGTCGTCATGCTTCGACGTTCTCCCCCTACCTCTCTCGCGAGGTTCTCGCAGGAAGGCGTCGAAGGTCTGGAAGTTGGACTCATCTTCGTCATCTTTCGTCGCGGCAAGCCAGCCATTGAACCACAGGGGTCGACCTTCGCGATCGAAATGGAGTAGTTGAGGCGAACATATGGCTTCTGGTGCTTTCTTGGCAGCGGTGGTATTGAGAACTCCCATGGTGCCGGCGACACTGTCGTGGAACGAGTATTCGGGATCTCCGGCGAGTTCCCAGCTGAGCCAGAAGGTCTCTTTGTCGCCGTAGACCATTTCGTAGACTCCTTTCTTGCCTGTCGCTGGATTGCCATCTCGATCGGGACCATTCAGTCTCGTGGCTAGCAGTAATGGCACATAATGTTGCCATTTGTCGATGAGTAATACCCCGGAGTCTTGCATGTGTGCGCTTTCTCCAGTCCACATTCGACTTTTCTTGACCTGGTCTGAAATTGGGTTCGGCAGTATCGATTTCAGCCAGCCTCTCTTCTTTTCTGGCGAGAGATTTCTGTCTTTGAAGAAGAGTGCTCCTGTGCTCGTGTATTGTTCGTCGTCGAATAGAGTTTGGGGGTTAGTGAAAAATAGTGCATCGGCGTCGACGAAGAGGACTTCTCGAAAGGACGACATGAGAATCGCAAAAGGCTTCATGGCCCAGCCTGAAATACGGATCAGCAGTTTGTGTGGTGCTTAGAGCCGCCCTACTGAGACTTACCCTTCAAAGTCCAGCCCTCATCATTCACCATTTGAGAAAGGTCTCGAGTCAACACCCCCGGCATAGCTTCCAGTTGTTCGCGGTAATCCTCACTAAGATCCTCATCGCCCAGATAAAGCACCTCTATAGGCAAATCACAGCCCAGTCTACGAAAGGATGGTATCGTAGTGAGCAGATACTGAGCTTGGGCATCACCAGCAGTCAGCACCATTCCCTTGCCACCACTGTAGAAACTGGCATGCAGTGACATGTGATCAGCATAAAAAGCCATAGTCCATGGAAACAGCCCAGCCGCAAACTTGTTAACATATGCTCGAAATCTATCGTAAGTATGCACAGCTTCGGCGAAACTCGCAGCTGGTAGATTCATCGCTCGTAATTCTGGGACCACGTCTCGCAGGAGTAGCTCATTCTCATTGGGAACGAGGTGTAGTGTTTCCCAAACGGAGAGGATTTCTTGGAATGCTCTGGTACGATACGCCAGATCTCGGAGAAGTGCCTCTCCAGTCTCTGTGAAGGAAGAGAGTAGTCCTTTCATGCGTACTTCGTCTGGTATTAGATCGTTGAGACGTGCGATAGCCTCTTCGATCCTGTTCTCCGCAGTCTGCACGTTGGGGATCGGTCTTTGATGTGGTGGGCTATGCTTCGTAGCGGCCGGATGCTCAGCCTTCCATACTGGAGCTTCTGGATCCTCCAGAGACTCCTGATCTTCGATCTCGAGAGGCTCCTGGTCTGGCGCATACTGAGGAATTGCATCGGCCTCTCCAGTTCGATACCCTCTCGCGGGCCTGTCTCTGATCACGGCATGAGATTCAACAGAAGTGGGAAAGAAGAAGACGCCCAACAGGGTGAGGAGAAGGATACATGCTATTAGGCGATACATGACGGTCCGTCTCTTGTGTCTTGACCAGTATGGCAATTGGAACATGGCCCTTAGAGAGAGGGGGGATTGATTATCAGGTAGGGAGAAAAGGAAAAGCGACATTCGGGAAATAATCCTACCTGTGCCAGGGGAAAATCAGCAGCTCGCCGTAGGACTGATGTTACTGCCCGGGACGCCATGATTGCTGGCGTTCAGTGGCTGTTGTAGTCTCGAAGTCAAAAAAATGCAAAAGGGGATGTTCAGAATGGTGCACGTGATATGGTCAGTGCTTGTGCTTCCACCAACTTTCACATGCTGCTATGCATACGGCAGTATTTTCGTACACTCTCTGCAATAACGTAGCTATATGTCCTGAGCTCAGCTAGCGTTAAGGGGGGAGTAATTAGTATAAGATAGTAGTGATTAACAATCTAGCATAGGCGTCGTAGGCATAGGCGTCGTAGGCGTAGGCGGCCTGTCTCTTCTCGGCCTGCCTATATCTTCTCTTCTAGGCCGCCTAAGGCACCTGTCTTCTCGTCCTACACTTCTCTTCTCTTCTCTTGTCTACAGCCTGCCTGTCCCTTCTCTTCTCTTCCCTTCTCTTCTCTTCTCTTCCTTTCTCTTCCCTTCTCTTCTTACCTCCGGCGGCTACTGCGTAGTACTTTTCGATTAGTAGATAATTACGTTATCTCGCTTCATTCCGAAAAAGTTTCCTACCTTATACAGAGTCTTACCTCGGAGTTAGATTCGCTCGGACCGTACCCGTCGGTAGTATAGCTTTAAACCCCCTTTCAGGCACGGTAATTGGGTAAGATCTATGCTGCGGGCACTAGCTATCCAAGCGAATCCAACTCCGAGGTGTGAAGACTCTGTAGAAGAAGACCGCAACCCTAAGCTAACATCGATCTCAAACCAATCCGACCCTCCTATTAGTCCGGGCCATCGGGGGGTTAAGGTAGGAAGGTAAGGTACAACTTCCCATCAGGGTTTAGGGTTCGGTGCCTGTGTGTGCGTTGTGCCCAGGCGGGCGGTCCTCCCGCCGGCCCGCTGGTGCCTAAACGCACCGCTTGCCGGGTTCACGGGTGTAGACAAGCTTCTGAGTGTCTTGGCCGGGGGGTAGACCTCGTTGCTGCTGACTGAATATGAGCCCGAACTATTTTGTTTACGATTCGATGGCGGGTGCGAAGTAACTGTCGCTTGCGGCTTGGGTAACGTGAACTAGGTACTACGGAGGTGCCTCCCATATGTCCTGTCTAGGCCCGTGCGACGGCGGCAATAGCCACGCTAGGCGACAAGGAATATCTCTAATCAGCTTAGGTTAACAGAATAGTTCAAGCTACCTGAACTATTACTCAGATCAACGATACAATTAGTTAAGAAGACAAGGCCCTATGTATACCCTCGTATACACCTCCGCACGGACCTAGACAGGACATATGGGAGGCACCTCCGTA